>JAYEVK010000455.1:0-175720 GCA_036346275.1 Otatea glauca | reverse complement strand
ATTGGATCCTTGCTCAAGAGTGCTCGTGGCTTGGCCGGGAGAATCCCCCTCTTCCGGGTTCCCGCCTCCCTTTATACGTTAGGAAGGCGGCTTGGTCCTTTGTCCTGTCGACCGGTCACTCTCGCCCCGCCCACGTTGGGCGGTCGTCTCATTGGTCGTCATGGTTAGGTGTTTCACACGCAATGGCGTACCGCCCTACGATCTGACGAGTGTTGACGCCGCTGTTCATGACGCTGGTGCCTCGGGAGGGCGTGTCTCGCTTCTGATCGTGGACGGTCGATGGGATGGAAGTATGACTTCAAGCCATTAAACCATCGTGGGAGATGGTGCTGCTCTCGTATAGTCACTTGATTGACCCCATCCGTGGGGCACGCGTGGTGATTAGCGGTGGAGGCTTTGACCGTGGCCCTTGGCGGGGTTTGCCTTGGCTTGGTCGTAGTCGGAGGACCCGCCCGCTCACGAGGTCGAGCCCGGCTTGGTGGTCGGGGACCCGTCCGCCGCTGCGGTCGGGAGCCCGACCGCCAGGTCGAGGAAAGAGCTCGGAGAGGTCCGGTGGTCTCTTAGGACCTTTGGTCTGATCCCGATCAACAATCCGTTCGGTATACTGCCGATGGAGACCGAGATGTTTCTCGCTTGGGCTTGGAGCAGTCCACGGCACGGAGGGGCGAACACGTGTCGAGGACACGCGCCAGTCTCGATCCCGAGCAATTTTAAATTAAGAATATTGACCTTTTGTTCAAATCTATTTAAATTTGTGCAAAGTTAAAATAAAGTTTTGCTAAAAATATTTTATTTGAGTCCAAAATGTCTCAAAGTATTTTTGAGATTTTTCTTGGATTTTTCCTATTAGTTTTATCGCTTAAAATAAATAAAATGAATTTCTTGAATTATTTTAAATGGAAAATCCTTTTGAAAATCGATGAACAGTGTGGGGCCGAAGACCAACACTGTGCGCTGGAAGCCCGCGTCGGTGCGGCCCAAACTAGCCTGCGAATCGCAGCGGGGCAAAACCCTAGATCGGTGACCGTTCACGTGCGATCCAACGGTCCAGGGAAGGCCGCGTGTGTGCTTGCATCTTGGCCGTCGGATCGGGACCGCGCGTCGCTACCGCCGTTTATCGTCTCTATTCGGACTCGAGTCCGCCGCCCGTACGTGCCGCGGTTTCTTCGCGTGTAGAGCTCGGACGTCGAGGCTATAAATAGGGTGGGTAGCACTCGAGGTTATAATCGAGCGCATCGTTTAGTCGGAGAGGTTCGCGAGATCGGCGCAGAGCGCAGCCGCGAGTTCGCGGAGTTGAAGCGTGGAACAGCCGCGGTTTTGCGAGAACGTCATCGATTCGCCGTCTTAGTCGCAGGGCTGCGGGATAGAGTTCGCCGAACGCGTGCGCGGATCCCCGCCGTCTCGTCGCCAGGAGCCCGCTGGAGCGCTGCGTCGTGGGTCGTCTTCTCCATCTCCGGTGAAAGGCACCGCCACGCCATCGTCGTCTCGTCGCGCTCACGTTCAACCGTCGATCTTGGGTAAGTTGTTGGATGAGGGACGCGTGGTCGATTAGATCGTAGCCGTCCGATCGCCTTTCTCGCGGATCGGTCGAGCCGCAGTGGTTGGGCCCCATTGGGCACAGCCGGCGTGTCGGGTGTGAGTCTTGCGGCGTCGTGGACCGAGTTCACCGTGGTCGGTGCTGCGGCCGTGGGACTCGATCCGCACGCCGGACACACGCGTCGGCTTGTGATTGGCTCGAGGTCTCGTGACGCCATGCTTAAGTGCCATAATTGCATTTTTCAATTGGAAAAATAATCCGATTGGAAATTGTGATGATGACGTCATCATGAGGTCACACTGACGTCATAAATCGGTTTTTCGGTTTAAAAATAAATCTGTTAATTTCGAATTTCTATTTTCTGTATTTTCAGAATTTATCCAAACTTCAAAAGGCTATAACTTTTGCATCTTAACTCGGATTTGAGTGATTCAAATTTCTAAAAATTTGTAAAATTGAGTTCTATTTAATGGTGAATTTTATTTTATTTTTTGTCCTCATTTTCTCTCTGTTTTTGTATTTATTTGCTTTTCTCCTTCGGTACGCGTAGGCGTTGAATTGTGCGACGCTTCGGAGGAAGATTCAACAACTCAAGAGCAAGTTACAGAACCAGATCAGGACCTATTCCAAGGCAAGTTGTGCTTTGATCATGTCGAACCTATGCTTATAAAATTGCTATATTTGTTTTACCCTATTGCATATATTTCAAGTATACAATTGTTTCAAATTAAATTGGGCTTAGTTAAAATACCAGATTGATCTATACCCTACCTTGTCATTGTATGCCATGATCCATTGTCACCCTAGATTGGTTCAATATAGTTGGTTAGTAAATATAATCAACATGGGATAGTTAGATCGTATTAGTTGCTTAGCCATGCCACGTCATCATATGTGTCAGAATCATTGATAATTAATCTTGATTAATGGAATATGGAACAAAGTTATGAACTTGCGTGTCATGTGGATCACACGATGAGATTGAGTTGTGGTGGCGAGTCATGTCACGCAACGATGTTGAATTGTTGATGGCACGTGGTGCTTGGTAATCAACTGGGTGATAATCATTTAGATTGGGGCAAGTGACAAGGGGCGAGGATGCCAAGGTGGGCCCGATGGGTAGAGGGTATGTGGATGTCTTGCCTTGATCACACTAAGGACTTAACCTTGCAAGCCTTTGACCTGAGTCAATCATGCAACCACATGTCTGGTATGGGCCAGCCTAGCTGAGTAATTTGCAATGTCTTAATTTTGGTACTATCGTGGTCGGTGTGAGTTCCCGAGTTATGGAGTAATTCACATGGCGCAAGAGGGGGGCCCTGGATGTGGTAACCAGTCCCACCAGTGTTGAAACCTTAGCGGGTGGTACCGGGTTAAGCCAGCGCATTGTAAAGGCTTTGTTGTAATCATTCACCTTTGTGGTGTTTGGTTGTATCACGTGGGTAAAGTGCCTAACATCTGCAGAGTGTGAAACTATTCGGATAGCCGTGCTCGCGGTATTGAGCAATGCTCGGGAATTACATTTAAGGGTTAGCTTAATTAATTGGACAAATTAGTTGGGATGGCGGAGTGCCATATGGATGATGGAGTTTGACTTAGGATTGGAAACTTGGTTTACTTGAGAAATACTGAATCTATTTACTATTGTTATTTGTTTTACAGTCTTTATAATCTATTTATTATATTCATTCATAAATGTTGCTTATTGCAAACTAGCCATGATAGCCTATCCATTGGAATAAGCCTTGCATATAGTTACATAGCATTGCATTCTGTGCACAACTTGTTGAGTGCTTAAGTACTCACCCTTGCCAAACAACAATAATCAACAGTTGAAGAATCTACATCTGTGTTGGAAGAAGAAGTCCAAGAGGACGCGAGTCATTAGGGTCCGAGCCTTGTCGGTTGCTTGTGGTGAACTAAAGAGCTATCTACGTTTTCTACTGTCCGCTGCTTAATTATTAGCTTATACTTCCAGTCTTGCCCTGCGTGGCTTAATAATGTAAGTTGGTCATAAGATCATACATTTAGCTATATCAATAAATGAACTATTATTTCTATTATCGTTGAGTATGATGTGATATGTACCAATGTTGAGCTGTGTGCACTAGCGTTGATCCTGGGAATAGTGCAATAAACACAATGGGTTCGAATCAGTGGATTCGGGTCCTTACACAGAGGTGGTATCAGAGCATACTGACTGTAGGTCTTGGCCCTAGATAGTATGGAGGTGTCCTGTGTGAGTCCAAAACTATTTTCTAAAGAAAAATTTAAGTTTAACTAATAAAACACTCTCGACTCATCTCATTCTCTACTTCTCGCCTTTGCTGAATTTACCATTTTACTTGCCATTTCGGGTGGAGAACTTATTCAAAGTTCTTGTGGAGAAGATGCCGATCGTCCCGACCTTTGAGGAGTCAGCTAGCGGCTACGCCATGGAGCTGTGGAGAGTTCTTCAGACACTTGGAGGCTTCTATCGACCGCTTTACCGAGGAGGCAGCTGGTCAGTCAATGGTGTACACCGAGGATTTATTTGCAAGCTGATTATCTACGCTCGGGAGAACGAGGAAGCTAGCAGGCCAATCAACATCTCCGCCAGAAGATTCTCGTACGAGGTTGCAATTCAGGAGGTTGCCCGACTTCCTCTTCGCCGTGTCTGCCGCGACTACGCCGACGAACTTCACGACTCAGTGTTAGACTTCACCTGCACGTTTAAGCATGCCGCCGACGGATCGTGGAGGACGAGTGTGCATCGCAACGCACCTTGTGGAGTTGCCCTTGCCGGGAGGAGCATATGAGAGAGAGTACTCGTGAGCTGGAGGCGTATGCGAGGCGCTCAGTGGCGAGCGAGAGCTTGAGGTGACCGTGCTTGACCATCGGGATGATCACCGAGCCGGAGAGGCCCTAGAGCGGCCGAGGATGAGCCGGCGTGACTCGAGGAGTTCAGGAGCGGTGAGAGTCCGAGGAGGATCCAGAGGAGCGAGTGGGAGCTAGAAGGAGTGCAGACCTGTTGTTGCGAAGCAGCCAGTGATGAGTCATCGTGATAGGTTCGCTCCTATGCCCGACTCACCCGCCGGTGTATGCGCGGATCGCCTCAACCGAGTGGTTTGGATGAGTGAGAGTCAGCCTTGGTGCTGTGTTGAGACTCGAGTGTTGAGTCGCGTCTTTAAGTTAGTCTTTACCTCTCTAATTGATGTTAAGGTTTTGTGTTTAGTTTGCTTCTTTGTGTGCTGAGTGTGCAGTATGTGTTGCAAAGCTTGTAGGCTTCAATAAGCAGCCATACCAAGAATAAATAAAGAATTATTTTAGTTGTGTATAACCTATCTCCCCGCTTTAGAAATTCTTACTTCTTATCTATGCTACATCTACCTTTCCTAACCCAAGAGGCAATCATCAGATGGTGAATACTCAAGGGAACAACGGTGCTTCAGGAAGTGGACTGCGCCATAATGACAACCCCATTGACGGAGGCAGCCCTCAACCACCGCCAGTGGACATGTAGAATCTGGGAGTGTTTCTTGCCGCGCAGACTCAACTGATGCAGACTATGATGCAGCAAATGCAGCAGATGACCAACGCAGCGACAACCAACAGCAACCATGCAGTTCAGAACAACAATGGTGGACCTCGACCTTACTCCAAGCTGTCAGATTTTATGAGGACTCGGCCACCATCTTTTTCAGGAAATGTGAACCCTTTGGAAGCCGATGACTGGCTTAGGACTATTGAGAAGAAGCTGCACATCACGCAATGTGAAGGCAATGAGAAGGTGCTCTACGCCTCTCATCAACTGGAAGGAACCGCCGCAGAATGGTGGGAAAATTACTGTGCCGCACATGGAGCCCCGCAGGAGATTACTTGGGAGGAGTTTACTACTGCTTTCCGCCAATACCATGTCCCAGTGGGAATGATGGATCTTAAGAAGGTAGAATTTCAAGCGACCGCAGTTCGTGATGGGCAGTTAGTGTCAACAGCGTGAAAGCCATCAGCATGGAAGATGTGCCAGTAGTCAGTGAATACCCGGACGTGTTTCGGAAGATTTGCGGATCGCCAGCTGCGGACGCGATATCGAGTTAGTTATCGAGTTAGCACAGTACAAAGACCGATATCAAAGAGACCATATCGGATGCCTACGGACGAGTTAGTGGAAATGAAAAAGCAGATTGAGGAACTACAAGAGAAAGGCTTCGTTAGACCTAGTTCATCACCATGGGGAGCACCAGTTTTGTTCGTTCGTAAGAAGGATGGAAGTCTTAGAATGTGCATCGACTATCGTGCACTTAATGAAGTAACGATCAAGAATAAGTATCCGTTGCCCAGGATCGACGATTTATTTGATTAGTTAAGAGGAGCTGGAGTTTTCTCCAAGATAGATCTTCGTTTGGGATACCATCAGTTGAAGATCCGAGCGGGGGATGTGCCTAAGACTGCGTTTTCTACGCGATATGGACATTATGAGTTCACAGTCATGTCATTTGGATTGACAAATGCCCCGGAATATTTCATGAACATGATGAATAAGGTTTTCATGGAGTATTTGGATAAGTTCGTTGTAGTCTTCATAGACGATATCTTGGTTTACTCGAAGACAGAGGGAGAGCATGCGGAACATCTGAGGATGGTTTTAGAAAGGTCATGAGCATCACCAGCGCTAAGTTCAGCAAGTGTGAATTTTGGAAGGAGAAAGTTGAATTTCTGGGTCATGTAATGACTACTAAAGGAGTGGCAGTCGACCCAAGCAAAGTGGACGCAGTGTTGCATTGGGAGCAACCGAAGACTGTTACCCAGATCCGTAGTTTTCTGGGAATGGCGGGATATTACCATCGGTTCATAGAAGGATTATCGACAATTGCTAAACCCCTTACGCAGTTGTTGAAGAAGGAAAAGAAGTTTGCATGGACGCCTGAGTGTGAGAAAAGTTTTATGGAACTGAAGAAGCGTTTGACGACAGCCCCCGTATTGGTGTTGCCAGATGTGCAGAATGGATTTGATATCTATTGCGATGCTTCAAAGCAAGGCTTGGGGTGCGTGTTAATGCAAGAAGGCAAAGTCGTTGCTTATGCGTCGAGACAGTTAAGACCGCATGAGGTGAATTACCCAACACATGATTTGGAATTAGCTGCCGTAGTGCATGCTTTGAAGATATGGCGTCATTATCTCATAGGGAATAGATATGAGATATATACAGACCATAAGAGCCTGAAATACATATTCACTCAAGCAGATCTAAATATGAGACAGCGAAGATGGCTGAAGCTAATTAAGGATTATAATGTGGGAATTCATTATCACCCCGAAAAAGCCAATGTAGTAGCAGATGCTTTGAGCCGAAAGAGCCATAGCGCAAATACGCTGTCAATGGAGGATCAACCAGAGCTATGTAAGGAATTTCAGAATTTAAAGCTGGAAGTTGTTCTGCAAGGAAGTGTAGCTACACTGGAATTAAAGCCAATACTGGAGGATCGGATTAGAGAAGGCCAGAAAGATGATGATAAAATTTCTAAAATCAAGGCTAAAAAGGAGGAAGGCCTAGCCGTAGATTTCACTCTAGATGAGCAAGGAACCATGATCTTCAAAGGCCGAATTTGTGTGCCGGATAAAAAGGAGCTGAAGCAATTGATTCTTGAGGAAGCTCACGATTCTAAGTACTCAATTCATCCAGGAAGTGCTAAGCTGTACCAGGATTTGAAAGAGAGGTTTTGGTGGCCTAATATGAAGCGTGAAGTAGCTGAGCATGTTGCTTTATGTGACGTATGTCAGAGAATAAAAGCCATGCATCAAAGACCAGCTGGTTTGTTGCAGCCGTTGAAAATTCTGGAATGGAAGTGGGAGGAAATCGGAATGGACTTTATCACCGGTTTACCTAAAACTCAGAGAGGTTACGATTCCATTTGGGTTATTGTGGATCGTCTAACCAAGGTTGCCCATTTTATTCCAATGAAGACCACTTACTCGGGAGATCGTTTAGCAGAGTTGTACATGTCAAGGATTGTATGTTTGCATGGAGTGCCCAAGAAGATTGTGTCGGACAGAGGTACCCAATTCACCTCAAGATTTTGGAACAAGTTGCATGAAGCAATGGGGACTCGTCTGAATTTCAGTACAGCATATCACCCGCAGACAGATGGTCAGACTGAAAGAGTAAATCAGATTTTAGAGGATATGTTGAGAGCTTGTGCTTTAGCTTATGCTACATCATGGGATAAATGTTTGCCATATGCAGAGTTCAGTTATAATAATAGTTATCAAGCTAGCTTGCTGATGTCACCATTTGAGGCGTTGTATGGACGTGCTTGTCGTACTCCGTTGAATTGGAATGAAACAGGAGAACGTTTGGTGTTTGGGCCAGATATTCTCGAGGAAGCCGAAAATCAAGTTGCAATGATCCGAGAAAGGTTGAAGATAGCACAGTTAAGGCAAAAGAGTTACGCCGATAACCGACGCCGAGATTTGAGTTTTGAACCAGAAGATTATGTGTACCTTAGGGTTACCCCTCTTAAGGGTGTTAAAAGGTTTCATGTGAATGGGAAGCTTGCACCAAGATATATTGGTCCATTCAAGATTCTGAGCCGTCGAGGAGAAGTAGCTTATCAGTTAGAGTTGCCTTAGTCTTTGGCAGGAGTGCATGATGTATTCCATGTGTCGCAGCTCAAGAAATGTCTCAGAGTGCCAGCAGAACAAACCCCGTTGGAGGCAATAGAGTTGCAAGAAGATTTGACTTACAAAGAGCAACCAGTCAGAATTTTGGATGTTATGGAACGCAAAACCAGAAACAAGTCTATTCGCTTTTGCAGAGTTCAGTGGAGCAATCACTCCGAAAGTGAAGCAACCTAGGAGCGTGAAGAAGATTTGAAGTCAGAATTTCCAACCTCGTTTCTCTATTAGCCCCAAATCTAAATCGAGATTACATTAAGGGAGGTTTGTAACATCCCAAAAATTTGCCAAATATTATTTTATTGCTTAAATGTGCATTTATGGTTTTCTGGAATTTATTTGGATTTTTCTGGATTTATTTGAATTAATTTTAAATTAAGAATATTGACCTTTTGTTCAAATCTATTTAAATTTGTGCAAAGTTAAAATAAAGTTTTGCCAAAAATATTTTATTTGAGTCCAGAATGTCTCAAAGTATTTTTGAGATTTTTCTTGGATTTTTCCTATTAGTTTTATCGCTTAAAATAAATAAAATGAATTTCTGGAATTATTTTAAATGGAAAATCCTTTTGAAAATCGATGAACAGTGTTGGGCCGAAGCCCAACACTGTGCGCTGGAAGCCCGCGTCGGTGCGGCCCAAACCAGCCCGTGAATCGCAGCGGGGCAAAACCCTAGATCGGTGACCGTTCACGTGCGATCCAAAGGTCCAGGGAAGGCCGCGTGTGCGCTTGCATCTTGGCCGTCGGATCGGGACACGCCTCGCGCTGTCGTTTATCATCTCCGTTCTGGACTCGGAGTCCGCCGCCGTAACGTCGCCTGTTTCTTTCGCCGTGTAGAGCTCGGACGCCGAGGCTATAAATAGGGGGGTAGCACCCCGAGGTTCGCAATCGAGCGCTGCATCGTTTGGTCGGAGAGGTTTCGCGAGATCAGCCGTAGAACGCAGCCGTGAGTTCGTCGGAGTTGATGCGTGGAACAGCCGCGAGTTTTTGCCAAGAACGTCGTCGATTCACCGTCTTCCGTCGCTTGGGCTGCGGGACCGAGTTCGCGAACGCGTGCGCGTCGGATCCCCGCCGCCTGCCGCGAGAGCCCGCCGAGCGCCGCGTCGTGGGTCGTCTTCTCCATCTCCGGTGAAAGGCACCGCCGCGCCATCGTCGTCTCGTTGCGCTCACGTTCGACCATCAGATCTTAGGGTAAGCCGTTCGATGAGGGACGTGTGGTCAGATTAGATCGTAGCCGTCCGATCTGTCTTCTGCGGATCAGGTCGAGCCGCAGGGTTGGGCCAATTGGGCGCAGCCGCGTGTGAAGCTCGAGTCGAGGCGCCGTGGACCGAAGTTCACCGTGGTCCGGTATTTCCACGCGCAAATGGACTCGATCCATACGCCGAGACAGCGTCGGCTTAAGATTGGCTCGAGGTCTCGCTGAGGTCATGCTTGCGTCATAATTTCATTTTTCAATTGGAAAAATAATCCGATTGGAAATTCTGTGATGATGACATCATCATGAGGTCACGCTGACGTCATAAATCGGTTTTTCGGTTTAAAAATAAATCTGTTAATTTAGAATTTCTATTTTCTGTATTTTCAGAATTTATCCAAACTTCAAAAGGCTTTAACTTTTGCATCTTAACTCAGATTTGAGTGATTCAAATTTCTAAAAATTTTTAAAATTGAGATCTATTTAATGGTGAATTTTATTTTATTTTTTGTGTTCATTTTCTCTCTGTTTTGGTATTTATTTGCTTTTCTCCTTCGGTACGCGTAGACGTTGAATTGTGCGACGCTTCGGAGGAAGATTCAACAACTCAAGAGCAAGTTCCAGAACCAGATCAGGACCTATTCCAATTCAAGTTGTGCTTTGATCATGTTGAACCTATGCTTATAAAATTGCTATATTTGTTTTACCCTATTGCATATATTTCAAGTATACAATTGTTTCAAATTAAATTGGGCTTAGTTAAAATACCAGATTGATCTATACCCTACCTTGTCATTGTATGCCATGATCCATTGTCACCCTAGATTGGTTCAATATAGTTGGTTAGTAAATATAATCAACATGGGATAGTTAGATCGTATTAGTTGCTTAGCCATGCCACGTCATCATATGTGTCAGAATCATTGATAATTAATCTTGATTAATGGAATATGGAACAAAGTTATGAACTTGCGTGTCATGTGGATCACACGATGAGATTGAGTTGTGGTGGCGAGTCATGTCACGCAACGATGTTGAATTGTTGATGGCACGTGGTGCTTGGTAATCAACTGGGTGATAATCATTTAGATTGGGGCAAGTGACAAGGGGCGAGGATGCCAAGGTGGGCCCGATGGGTAGAGGGTATGTGGATGTCTTGCCTTGATCACACTAAGGACTTAACCTTGCAAGCCTTTGACCTGAGTCAATCATGCAACCACATGTCTGGTATGGGCCAGCCTAGCTGAGTAATTTGCAATGTCTTAATTTTGGTACTATCGTGGTTGGTGTGAGTTCCCGAGTTATGGAGTAATTCACATGGCGCAAGAGGGGGGCCCTGGATGTGGTAACCAGTCCCACCAGTGTTGAAACCTTAGCGGGTGGTACCGGGTTAAGCCAGCGCATTGTAAAGGCTTTGTTGTAATCATTCACCTTTGTGGTGTTTGGTTGTATCACGTGGGTAAAGTGCCTAACATCTGCAGAGTGTGAAACTATTCGGATAGCCGTGCTCGCGGTATTGAGCAATGCTCGGGAATTACAGTTAAGGGTTAGCTTAATTAATTGGACAACTTAGTTGGGATGGCGGAGTGCCATATGGATGATGGAATTTGACTTAGGATTGGAAACTTGGTTTACTTGAGAAATACTGAATCTATTTACTATTGTTATTTGTTTTACAGTCTTTATAATCTATTTATTATATTCGTTCATAAATGCTGCTTATTGCAAACTAGCCATGATAGCCTATCCATTGGAATAAGCCTTGCATATAGTTACATAGAATTGCATTCTGTGCACAACTTGTTGAGTCCTTAAGTACTCACCCTTGCCAAACAACAATAATCAACAGTTGAAGAATCTACATCTGTGTTGGAAGAAGAAGTCCAAGAGGACGCGAGTCATTAGGGTCCGAGCCTTGTCGGTTGCCTGTGGTGAACTGATGAGCTATCTACGCTTTCTCTTGTCCATTGCTTAATTATTAGCTTATATTTCGGTCTTGCCTGCGTGGCTTAATAATGTAAGTTGGTCATAAGATCATACATTTAGCTATATCAATAAATGAACTATTATTTCTATTATCGTTGAGTATGATGTGATATGTACCAATGTTGAGCTGTGTGCACTAGCGTTGATCCTGGGAATAGTGCTGTAAACACAGTGGGTTTGAATCAGTGGATTCGGGTCCTTACAAGCTGCCAATTCTTTGTCACCAGTCGCCTGCATCAAGCCACGCCGTAGCCGTTGGATCTAGATCTGACCGTTGAGTTAGTGCCGCGTGGGCACAGATCGGTGGCCGTCGGATCGTCGCACGGATGCGTGACGCGTGTCGGTGCGGAAACCGAAGCGTCATACGTGGGGTTCACGGTGGACCAGAGGAGGTTCGTGGACCGGGTCTGTGCGCCGAGGCGACGTGTCAGCTAGTGATTGGTCCACGTGTCGCTTGCGCAATAAAACGAGTTTACTGTATAAAAATAATTCGGGAAAATCGGAAATTCTAATTTCTGTATTTTCAGTATTTATTCAAACTTCAAAAGGCTATATCTTTTGAATTTTAACTCAAATTTGAGTGATTTAAATTTCTAAAAAATTTTAAAATCAAGATCTATTTATTTGTGAATTTTATTTTATTTTTGGTGTTAGGGTGCTCTCTTTTTTGGTGTTTATTTGCTATTTTGGCATCATTTCGCGTAGACGTCGAACTGCTCGGTGATCCGGAGGAAGATTTGTCGCTCCAAGATTTAGAAACTGGTTTACTTCAGAAATGCTGAATCTATTAATTACTGTTATTTGTTTTACTATTTTCATTCTATTTACTGTATTCTTGTTAAATGCCGCTTTACTACAAAATGGCCATATTAGCCATTCCTTTGGATTAAGCCAAGCATATAGAATACTAGACTTGCATTGTTGTGCACAACTTGTTGAGTGCTTTATGTACTCACCCCAACAACAACAACTTCAGAAGAGGAAGAATCTACGCCTTTCGTGGAGGAAGATTATATGGATGCGAATGCTTAGGGTCCGAGCCTCGTCAGTTGCCTACGGTGAACTGGGGAGCTGCTACGCTTATTTATTTTTTCGCTGCTGCTTAATTGCTATTTCTTTTATAAGCCATGGGTGGCAATAATCATGTAAGACAACAGTTATTATTAATTATTGAAGTTATGCTATATTCCACTGTGTATGACTATGATAGCATCTATGTTGAGACTGTGTGCACTAGCGTGATCCTGGACTAGTGTGGTATACACAGAGGGTCCGAATTTGCAAATTCGTGTCCCGACACGAGCTCTCTACTATCAGGCATCACCAGCTGGTAAACCCCCATGCGATCTTCTGAAATGACGCTGTAGGGGCCCTCCCACTTCGGGGATAACTTGTTGGTGTTGGTCTGGTCTTGAATTCGTCTTAGGACCAGATCCCCAATGTGGAGCCCCTGGTCGTACCGATCGATACGCACGCCTGCGAAGTGGTTGCAGGTAATACGCCGATCGTAGTAGCGCACGGCACCTTACTTCTTTCGCCAGGGCAAGGTCGAGAGACTTTTCTTGCTCGAAGTCGACTTGGTCAACCAAGCTAGCCCTAGTGGAGCCCAGCGTGACCTTAGAAGGCAAGACGGCTTCGGCACCGAAGACAAGCTGGAAAGGGGTTGCCCCCTATTGCTCGGCTGGTCGTGGTGCGCACGAACCAAAGGACGGTGGGAAGCTCATCCACCTAGGCCCGGCCACGTTGTTCGAACTTGTCGAAGACTCGCTTCTTGACACCCTAGACGATTTGTCCGTTGGCACGCTCGATCGCTCCATTGCTCTGGGGGTGACTTACTAATGGGTAGCACACCTTGATTCCCATGTCTTCGCAGTACTCCTGAAATAACTCACTGGTGAACTATGATCCATTGTCAATAATAATTCTGCATGGAACCCCATACCTTGTGACCACGAGCAAGTGAAAAAACTTCACAGCTGCCCGGGCGATGATGGCCGAAACCGGATCGGCCTCGATCCACTTGGTGAAGGTGTCGATGGTGATGAATAAGAATTTCTTCCCCCCTCGATTGCCTTTGGGAAAGGACCGAGGATATCGAGGCCCCAAGTCGACAACGGCCAAGCGAGGGGGATGGTCTGGAGGGCATAAGTCGGTTGGTGCAACTTTCGAGCATGGAACTGGCAAGCTAAACAGGAGCGGATAATGTCCCGAGCATCCTGAAGTGCCGTCGGCCAATAGAATCCCATCTGGAACACCTTCCCGACCATTGTCCTAAAAGAAGAATGAGCACCGTAGAGGCCCGAGTAGATATCATTGAGCAGGTGTTTACCTTCCTCCGGGGTGACACATTTCGTCAAAATGCCCAAGGTACCTCGACGATATAGTTGTCCATCTATGAGCTTGTACGAGCTTGCCCGGTGCCTGACTCTGCTGCTTTCGGTTGAGTCAGCCAAGAGCTAGCCATGGTTGAGGAACTTGACAATCGAGTCTATCCACAAGGGAACACTCTCGAGGAGGGCAACCGAGTCCTTTTGGTCAGCAATTGAGGGGTGTAGACAGAGTTTTGAGGATGACATTCGACGGAACCTTATCTCCAGATGACCCAAGTTTGGACAAGAGGTCGGCACTGGAATTGTCCTTCCTAGGCACGTGACAGATTTTTAGGTTCCGGAACCACCCCACCATCTTGCGCACTTCGGCGAGATACTTGGCCATCGAAGGCTCTAAGCACTGGTATTCTTTGTTGTACTGGTTGATCACAAGCTGAGAGTCACCCTTCACGACCAGCCAGCCTATGCCCAGTGATTTACAGGCTCGGAGGCTAGCCAAGAGGGCCTCATACACTACCATGTTGTTAGTTGCGGGAAAGCCGAAGCGAATCACATACCTAATCTGTGTCCCTAGGGTTAATGATGAGAATACCAGCCCCGAGCATTCAAAAGACCTGGAACCGTCAAAGTACATTGTAACTTCCCAAAATTTGGGTTTTCAAAAATCTTTTGTTTATTTCATCTTTCCAAAAATCCCCGCTGATTTTCTCGCTTTAATAAAGCTTAATCTGGAATTTTCTAAAGCTAAAACAATTTAATTTAACTAATATAAACTTCAATTAAAATAAATTTAGTTTTATTTGAGTTCATTGTGCTTCAAGGAATTTTTTGTCATTTGTTGAGATTTTTCGAAGTTAGTGTGCTATTCATTTGGATTTATTTAGAAATTAATTTAAATTAAGCCATTTGTTAAATTTAATTAGATAATGCAAAATTTTAAATAAATTTTGGTTAAAAATATTTTATTCAAGCTCCAAATGTCTTAAAATATTTTCTAGAATTTTTATAGAATTTTTCTAGTATTTTTATTGCTCTAAATGAATTATTTTAATTGTTGGAATTATTTTAATTTGGAAATTGGGTTAAATCCACATGTCATCTCCCGAGCCGGCCACGTCATCGCCCAACCGCAGCCCTCCGATCCCCATCCGACGCTCCACAATACGCCACGTCATCGTTTACTGTTCATTGCGCGCTAGGTGTTCGATCCGATCCGTTTTCAATCTAAATCCAGTTTTTCTTTGTGTTTCCTTGCATGGCACAACTTCCTAGCCTATATAAGTGTCCTAAGACCCCTCCCACGCAACCCTAATCCCCAGAGCACCTCCCAAACCCAAAAAATCGCAGCCGTCGTCTTCCGATGCGCCGCCCTCGTCGGTCGAAATTGGCGTCGCGTTCCCCATTGTTCCGGTGCATTTTTCTAAAATCCGCTCATGTCATCTTGTGCCTTATGGTCTAATCTAGCTCTCCACCAAATTTGGTGCAGTTTCATCCGAAAATCAAAAGTTATGGCCGTTCCAATCTCCAATATTGCCGTCTCCCGTTCTCCTTCGTTTTTGCGAATTTGACCGTGAAATTTTTATGATAGACTCATATTGATGTCCTCTATCTGGTGCTCACCCTAACTCAAGGTTTTGTCCATGGGATTTATACAGAAAATTCAATCTTCCCCGATCAGACGACGTACGTACAGCTCAAAAGTTCCTTGTGCGTTCCCTGTTGATCCAGAAGGTAAAACTCTGATCTTTTTATGTCATATTGTGCCTTAGGGTCCTAGATAGCTCTCTGTAAAATTTGGCTAGGTTTCATCCATTATTTTAATAGTTATGCCCGTTTGATCTATTAGCTTTAGTAGCCGTTCATCGGTAGTTTGTGATCTGTCCATTGGGTTGCCGCCAAATCCGCTTATACCGTTGAGCTCGTCTCGCCGCGTTCTACGTGGTGCTCACTTCCCCTTTGCTGTTCCATCAACCAAAATTTTAATATTCGTTAGCCGCCGCCTTTCGTCAGTGCCGCGCGCCATCTTTTGCCGCCAACCATCTTAGTTCGCCTTGGTTGTGTCATCATGTCCAGTAGGCCATCATTCTTTTGTTTTCCCATCTTTAGAGTTCATTTAGTCTTCGGTTGCCATCAATTCCATATTCTAGAATCTACCTGTCGTCTTCGATCTAGCCCCTTTCATTATCGGATCTTGTTTCGGTTAGCCACCCTTGGTAATCTTTTATCGCAGAGCCAACCCTACCTATCCTATCCCTATGCCAAGTGGATCTATCCGCGAATCATTCCTCTCAAACCCTAACTTAACCTTGGGTCCAATCTGTCGTTGACGATGCATCATGTCATGTAAACCTCGCAACTCGCAGATCAATCCTGAGCTATATCATAACCTTGATACCATATCATTGTACCGACAATCGACATCTTATCTTTGCATGAGTGTCCTGTCGTCACTTCGCTATCATCGCATGTATACAAGCTCGCAAAAGCTATAGTGCAATATCATCATCCTCTCTATCGCCTTATTGTAATCTAACCCCATCACCTATGAGTTTAGCCTTGTCTTCATTTCCTCGCTGCCTTGTCATCGTCAAGCCTCTTGATCGACGTATGATTGATCTCAGATCAAATCACATGAAAGTCGATCCCGCTTGTCCATGTCCTATTGTTGAAAATCTAATCTATCATTGACCTAGAAGTCATTCGTGGACTTGGTCGATAGACCATTGGCCATATGTCATATCCTTGTGCCATATCTAATCTATTAGTCTATCTTTCTTTTGTTTGGCTATGTATATGTTTAGTTAACAAAAGTCATCATTGAGCATCAGTTTAGTTCATCGCGAACTAACGTATCTTTACGGACCCGGTTTATAGATCAAGAGCCCATATGTCATTGTCTATCGAATCAAGATTATAACTTTAGAAGAAATATTCTTTGGAATATTACTCTTTCTTTCTCAGTTATCAGTCTTTTCCTTTTCGGTGTATTCCGAAAGCTCGTTCTCTTTTGTCTAATCTCTTATCTAATCCATTCAAGTTCCTAAATTCATCTAAGCCTTTGTGATCTAATACTATCCGTTCTCAATTTGGATTTTATTTGATTTATCTTTTGAGTTGGTTTGTATTTGCTTCCTCTTTAATCGTTAGACGCATCGTCCGGAAGTTGTTCTGTGGAGATGAAGATCAAGAAGGTAAAGATTGAAGATCGAAGATCAAGAATCAAAGATAAAGAGTAAAGAACAGTACAAATCGCAAGGGCCAGGCAAGTTGTGCTTTGATCATGTTGAACCCATGTTTGTAAAATTGCTATATTTGTTTTACCCTATTACATATTATTTCAAGTATACAATTGTTTCAAATTAAATTGGGACTTAGCTATTATAACAATTTGATCTATACCCTACCTTGCCATTGTATGCCATGATCTAACTGTCACCCTAGGATGGTTAATTAATAGTTGGTTAATATTGATAATCAATATGGGCTGGTTAGACAGTCGTAGATTGCTTAGACATGCTATGTCATCACATGTGTTGAATCATGACTGATTAATCTTCACTAATGGAATATAGAACAATGTTATGAACTTGTGTGTCATGTGTGGTCACACAATGAGATGCGTTGTGGTGACGAGTGGATGTCACGCAACGAGGTTGACTTGTTGATAGCATGTGGTGCTTGGTAATCAACTGGGGTGGTAATGATTTAGATTGGGGTATGTGGCGAGTGGCAGTTTGCCAAGGTGGTCCAGATTTGGCAGAGGGTATATGGAAGTCTTGCCCTAGTCACCCTAAAGACTTAACCTTGCAAGCCTTTGACCTGAGTCTTACTTGCAACCACACGTCTAGAATGGGACAGTCTAGCCGACTAATTTGTGATGTCTAGATTTCGATAATGCTGTGGTGTATAGTGAGCTCCGGGTGTATGGGTAGACTCACATGGCGCAAGAGGGGGGCCTAGAGTGTGGTAACCAGTCCCTTTCGTGTTGAAACCTCGTGAGCGATCTGAGGTCTAGGCGAGCATTGTAAAGGCTTTGTCATGATTACCCTGCTGGCACACCAAAGGAAGTGTGCTAATAGCTTGGCAACAAGGGACGATCATGTCGTGTGGGTAAAGTGCATAACTTCTGCAGAGTGTAAAATCTATTCGAATAGTCGTGCTCGCGGTATTGAGCAATGCTCGGGAATTACATTCAAGGATTAGACTTTTGTTAAACAAAACTTATTGGGATGGCAGGATGCCATGGAAAGTGAAATTTGACTTAGGATTGGAAACTTGGTTTACTTGTCAAATGTTGAATCTATCTATCTATTATTATTTGTTTTACTGCAATTTCAATCTATTTACTGTATTCTTTTATAAATGTTGCTTTACTTCAAAATAGCCAAAATAGCCATGATAGCCATACCTTTGTACTAAGCCATGCATATAGATTACTAGACTTGCATTCTGTGCACAACTTGTTGAGTGCTTTATGTACTCACCCCTTGCAACACACAAAATCATCAGTTGAGGAGAAGACTACAACTTCGAAGGAGGAGAAGTTCCACGAGGAGGCGAATATCTAGGAGTTGAACCTTGTCAGTTGCCTGTGGCATATTGATGGGATTCGTCGACGTTCTTCATTCCGCTGCGGTTTATTTATTTTGAGTTGAAGCCACCAAGGCTTCACAAGTGTAAGTTTGACCTTAAGGCTGTTCAATAGTTCTATATTAATAGATGAAGTCTTTATTTATTATTCCGCTGTGTATGATTGTGATATTTCATCTATGTTGAGACTGTGTGCACTAACATGATCCTGGACTAGTGCTGAATACACAGAGGGTCCGGATATGCATATTCGGGTCCCGACATACATAATCCACGGCTCCTCTTCTTTGTCCTCAGGTTCGGGGGTTGGTTGCGATGTCTGCTCGACCACAAAATCAGCGAGTGCTTGCAACTTGATGGCGGTGCGTGCGACGAACCGAACGTCGAATTCTGCCAACTCCATGGCCCACTTGGCGATACGACCTCCAACCTCTGGGTCCTCAGGATCTCACCAAGCGAAAACCCGCTCGGGACAATCACTGTGTGTGCCTGGAAGTAATGCCAGAGCTTACATGAGGCCATAAAGAGAGCGTAGAGCAGCTTCTGAACTTGGGGGTAGCGCTCCTTCGGTCCATGAAGCACTTCACTAACATAGTAGATTGGCTGCTGCCAACCATCTCGTTCGACCACCAGGACAGCGCTAACGGTCTAGGTCGCAACCGCTAGGTAAAGCAACAACGTTTCACCCTACACGGGGTCGTGAGCAGAGGTGGACTCGAGAGATATGCCTTTAGCTCATCAAAGGACCGCTGAGCTTCAGGTGTCTATTCGAAGCACCCATGCTTGCGCAGTGTCTTGAAGAAAGGTAATCCACGCTCACCGAGCCTCGAGATGAACCGGCTGAGTGTGGCCATGCGTTCGGTGAGGCATTGGACCTGCCTTGTCGAGGTCAGGGAAGCCATCTTCTCGATTGCCTCGATCTTCTCCGGGTTCGGGCCCACTCCCGAGCCCCCGATCATATAGCCAAGCACCTTGCCGGAGGTCATGCCGAACACGCACTTCTCAGGGTTGAGTTTGATCCCATGCTTGTTCAGGTTGGCGAAAGTCTCCGCAAGGTCGTTAACGTGGTCATCCTTGGAGGAACTCTTGACGATGATGTCGTCGACATAAACTTCGAGGTTTTGGCTGATATGAGGGTTGAAGGTCTTAAACGTCAGCTGCTGGAACATTGCGCCTGCGTTACGGAGACCGAATGACATGGTCGTGTAGCAGAATATCCCGAACGACGTGATGAAGGCTGTTTTGTCCTCATCATCAATTGCGAGCTTGATCTGATGGTAGCCGGAGTAGGCGTCAAGGAAGCTCAATATCTTGGTGTTGATGGTGGAGTCCACGATCTGGTCTATGCGTGGAAGAAGAAAGTTATCCTTCGGACATGCCGAATTCAAACCCGTGTGGTCGACGCACATCCTCCATTTTCTGCCTTTTTTCTGCACAATCACTGTGTTGGCCAGCCACTCGGAGTAATCAATCTCGCGAATGAAGCCAGCCTTCAGGAGTTTGTTGAGGTGCTCCCTTATTATCGCCATTTTCTCGGAAGAGAAGCGACACAGCTTTTGGCATACAGGCTGGCAATCAGGCTTTACTTGTAATTTGTGCTCGATCACCTCCCTCGAAACTCCCGGCATATCCGCCGGTTCCCAAGCAAATATGTTCTTATTGGCACGGAGGAAAGTGATGAGCTCAAGTTCCTATTTTGGGCTGAGCATGGCCGCGATGTGAACGCACTTGCTTGAGCTACCCTCTTCAAGCTGCATGGCCTTCGTTGGACCACTAGAGCAAGTTGAGGGAGCTGCCCCCATGTCGGGACCCGAATATGCAAATCCGGACCCTCTATGTATTCAGCACTAGTATAGGATCACACTAGTGCACACAGTCTCAACATAGATGAAATATCACAATCATACACAGCGGAAAAATAAATAAAGACTTCATCTATTAATATAGAACTATTGAACGACCTTAAGGTCAAACTTACACTTGTGAGACCTTAGTGGCTTCAACTCAAAATAAATAAACAGCAGCGGAATGAAGAGCGTCGACGAATCCCATCAATATGCCATAGGCAACTGACTAGGTTCAACTCCTAGATATGCGCCTCCTTGTAGAACTTCTCCTCCTTGGAAGTTGTAGTCTTCTCCTCAACTGATGATTTTGTGTGTTGCAAGGGGGTGAGTACATAAAGCACTCAACAAGTTGTGCACAGAATGCAATTCAATGTAACTATATGCAAGGCTTATTCCAAAGGAAAAGGCTATTATGGCTATTTTGCAATAAGAAGCATTTATGAACAAATAAAATAAATAGATTGTAAAGACTGTAAAACAAATAACAGTAATAGATAGATTCAGCATTTCTGAAGTAAACCAAGTTTTTAAACCTAAATCAATTTCCACTTTCCATGGCATCCTGCCATCCCAATAAGTTTTGTTTAATAAAAGTCTAACCCTTAACTGTAATTCCCGAGCATTGCTCAATACCGCGAGCACGGCTATTCAAATAGATTTTACACTCTGCAGAGGTTATGCACTTTACCCACACGACATGATCGTCCCTTGTTGCCAAGCTATTAGCACACTCACTTTGGTGTGCCGGCAGGATAATCATGACAAAGCCTTTACAATGCTCTGTCTAGACCCTGTACTGCTCATTGAAGTTTCAACACGGAAGGGACTGGTTAACACACTCCGGGCCCCCCTCTTGCGCTATGTGAGTCTACCCGTACACCCGAAACTCACTATACACCACAGCAGTACCGAAATCTAGACATCACAAATTAGTCGACTAGGCTGTCCCATTCCAGACGTGTAGTTGCAAGTAAGACTCAGGTCAAAGGCTTGCAAGGTTAAGTCCTTAGAGTGACTAGGGCAAGACTTCCACATACCCTCTGCCAAATCTGGCCCACCTTGGCACACTGCCCCTCACCACTTGCCTCAATCTAAATCATTACCACCCCAGTTGATTACCAAGAACCACATGCTATCAACAAGTCAACCTCGTTGCGTGACATCCACTCGTCACCACAACGCAATCTCATTGTGTGACCACACATGACACACAAGCTCATAACATTGTTCCATATTCCATTAGTCAAGATTAATCAGTGATGATTCAACACATGTGATGTCATGGCATAGCTAAGCAATCTACGACGGTCTAACCAGCCCATGTTGATTATCAATATTAACCAACTATTAATTAACCATCCTAGGGTGACAATTAGATCATGGCATACAATGGCAAGGTAGGGTATAGATCAAATTGGTATAATAGCTAAGTCCCAACTTAATGTGAAACAGTATATACTTGAAATAATATGCAATAGGTAAAACAATATAGCATCTTTATAAACATGGGTTCAACATGATCAAAGCACAACTTTCCTGGCCCTTGCGATTTTTACTGATCTTTACTCTTTATCTTTGATTCTTGATCTTCGATCTTCAATCTTTACCTTCTTGATCTCCAGCTCCTTAGAACAACTTCCGGACGATGCGTCTAACGATTAAAGAAGAAGCAAATACAAACCAACTCAAAAGATAAATCAAATAAAATCCAAATTGAGAACGGATAGTATTGGATCACAAAGGCTTTATGAATTTAGGAACTTGAATGGATTAAATCAGATATTAGACAAAAGAGAACGAGCTTTCGGAATACACCGAAAAGGAAAAGACTGATAACTGAGAAAGAAAGAATAATATTCCAAAGAATATTTCTTCTAAAGTTATTATCTTGATTGGATAGACAATGACATATGGGCTCTCGATCTATAAATCGGGTCCATAAAGATACGTTAGTTCGCAATGAACTAAACTGATGCTCAATGCTGACTTTTGTTGACTAAATAGATACACAGTCAAACAAAAGAAAGATAGACTAATAGATTAGATATGGCACAAGGATATGACATATGGCCAATGGTCTATCGACCAAGTCCATGAATGACTTCTAGGTAAATGGCAGATTAGATTTTCAAGAATAGGACATGGACAAGCGGGGTCGACATTCATGCGGTTCGATCTGAGATCAGTCATACGTCGATCAAGAGACTTGACGATGATAAGGCAGTGAGGAAATGAAGACAAGGCTAAACTCATAGGTGCTGGGGTTAGATTACAATATGGCGATAGAGAGGATGATGATATTACAATAGGGCTTTTGCGAGCATGCACACATGCGAAGATAACGAAGCAACGACAGGACACTCATGCAAAGATGAGATGTCGATTGTCGGTACAATGATATGGTAGCAAGGATATGATATGGCTCAGGATTGATCTGCGAGTTGCGAGGTTTACATGACATGATGCATCGTCAACGACAGATTGGACCCAAGGTTAAGTTAGGGTTTGAGAGGAATGAATCGCGGATAGATCCACCTGGCATAGGGATAGGATAGGTAGGGTTGGCTCTGCGACAAAAGATTACCAAGGGTGGCTAACCGAAACAAGATCCGATAATGAAAGGGACTAGATCGAAGACGACGGGTAGATTTTAGAATATGGCATTGATCGCAACCGAAGACCAAATGAACTCTAAAGATTGGCAAACCAGAGAATGATAGCCTACTGGACATGACGACATGACCAAGAAGAACTAAGATGGTTGGCGGCAAAAGACAGCGCGCGGCACTGACGAAAGGCGGCGGCTAACGAATATTAAAATTTTTGGTGGATGGAACAGCAAAAGGGAAGTGAGTACCACGTAGAACGCGGCGAGACAATCTCAACGGTATAAGAGGATTTGGCGGCAATCCAATGGACAGATCACAAACTACCGATGAACGGCTGCTAAAGCTAATAGATCAAATGGTCATAACTATTAAAATAATGGATGAAACCTAACCAATTGTTTCAGAGAGCTATTTGGGACCCAAAGGCACAATATGACGCAAAAGGATCGAAGTTTTACCTTCTGGATCAACAGGGCACGCACGAGGAAGTTTTCAGTTGTACGAACGCAGTCTAATCGGGGAAGATTGAATTTTCTGCTAAAACCCTATGGATAAAACCTTGAGTTAGGGTGAGCACCAGGTAGAGGACATCAAGATGAGTCTACAGTAAAAATTTCACGGTCAAATTCGCAACAATGAAGGAGAACGGGTGACGGCAAGATTAGATTTTGTAACGGCCATAACTTTTGATTTTGCGGATGAAACTGCACCAAATTTGGTGGAGAGCTATATCAGACCATAAGGCACATGATGACGTGAGCGGATTTCAGAAAAACTCATCAGAACAATGGGGAACACGACGCCAAGATCGGCCGACGATGGCGTCGTACCGGAAGACGACGGCTGCGGTTTTTAGGGTTTGGGAGGTGCTCTGGGGATTAGGGATGCGTGGGAGGGGTCTTAGGACACTTATATAGGCTAGAGAGTCGTGCCATACAAGGAAACACGAAGAAAAACCGAATTTGGATTGAAAACGGATCGGATCGAACACCTAGCGCGTAATGAACAGTACCAGATGACGTGGTGCATTCTGGTGCGTCGGATTGGGATCGGAGGGCTGCGGTTGGGCGATGATGTGGCCGGCTCTGGAGCTGACAAGTGGATTCAATCCAATTTCCGAATTAAAATAATTCATTTAGAGCAATAAAAATACCAGAAAAATTCTAAAAAAATTCTAGAAAATATGTTAAGACATTTGGAGCTTAAATAAAATATTTTTAACCAAACTTTATTTAAAATTTTGCAGTATTTAATTAAATTTAACTAAAGGCTTAATTTAAATTAATTTCCAAATAAATCCAAATGAATAGCAAACGAACTCCGAAAAATATCAAAAAATTATAGAAAATTCTTTGAAGCACAATGAACTCAAATAAAACTAAAGTTATTTTAATTGAAGTTTATATTAGTCAATTTAAATTATTTTAGCATTAGAAAATTCCAGATTAAGCTTTATTAAAGCGAGAAAATCAGCGGGGATTTTTGGAAAGAAGAACTAAACAAAAAAAATTTGAAAACCCAAATTTTGGGATGTTACACCCCATCGACCATGACTCGCCCGACCACAGTATTACTTATGGCTGGGGCCACAACTAGAGCAGTCTTGAGGTCTTTAAACATTCCTGGGGGAGCATCATCCCAGGAAAAAGTAATTAGAGTGCCAGCCCACTTGTAGGGCTGATCAATGGGCTTCCCGGCAGAGGCTTGATACATTATACGTGCAGCAGCCTTAAGCTCACGCCGGGATTGATACGCCGACGAACTGCCAAAGATCATGTCGACATGGCGGTCGCCCTGCTGGAACTCTAGGTCGAGGCCTTCAAGGTCCTCGCCGGCGTTGACCCTGTCGGGTTGATCATCCTCCTTCGGGAGCGTGAGCATCTCTCCACGTCCATCATAGAAAGTGTCCAACTTGTTCTACCAAGTCCTGCAGTTTTGCACGTCGTGGTCGTGGGCCCTATGGAATAGGCAGAACTTGTCAGTCATACATGGGTCGCACTTCATCACCCTGTGGGTGGATGTCACCCCGCTGAGGTCCAGCCTGACACTGTCCCTACTGCAGTCGGCGTTGGGTTTGTTGAGGTCGTGGTCGACCCGCTGAGGTCGAGTCCCCTCTTGGTCGGGTTGCGGCTGCACCTGGTCGGGACGCCGCACTTTCATTACCTCGCGCTCGGTGTTTATCACATCGACCACGCGCAACCGGCCGCCGTCATTACCGCAGTCTCTCTTCCGCTTTTTGGCGTGCGAATCCGAGCCGTCACCCTTGGTGTTGGATGGCCTAGCCTTACTAAAGTTGAGGCCAAGCTTACCCTGGTCGTAGTCGCGTTTCCAACGCACAGCATCGTCCACGTTTGCATATCGTTTTGCCATCCGGAACAGCTTGTTGATGTCGAGCCTTGCTGTGATCTCCAGGTCCTCGATGAGGTGTCGGTCACGGACACTGAACTTGAAGGCCTTGATGACTGCCTCATTTGAGATGCTAAAAATCGAGTTCCTCGTGCGGATAAATCGATGCACGAAATCGTGAAGGGCCTCATTCTTGCCCTGGATGATACGATTTAGGTCCTTCTCCTATCCTGGGTGTTCGTAGTAGCTCTGGAAGTTTGATCGAAGCGCATTCTTTACCTAGAGCTATGATCAGAAAGAGCCAGACGTCTAGTTGAAAAGCCAGGTGCGCGTCGCGCCGTCCAGGACAGTTGGGACGTAATTGGCCATCACAGCCTCATCCCCTCCAGCCGTTAAAATCGCAGTTGAGTAGATCGAGAGGAGCTCGTCAGGTTTTTTGGTCCCGTCAAATCGCTCGATCATGGCAGGTTTAAACCGGGCCAGCCATCGCACCTGACGGAGGCTGACGAAATATGCTGGGCAGCCATAGGCCGGCACAGCGCCACGCCGAGCATGGTAGCTGTCCTTGCTGGAGCCAGAGTCACGGTCATCGTGGCGACCATACCCAGGTCGGTGATGCACCCCGCGAACATCATTAACATGATAGCGTAGGCGGCTGTGGATGTTACGGCGCCTGGGCGGGATGTTCGAGGAAAGGCTTCCGGACGCACGGCTGCTCGAAGAGGCGCTGCTACAGCTCTGTCGATGTTGAGCACGCCCACGAGATATGATCTGGATCCGGTGACGTGGAGGCGACCGGGACGGACTCCGGGCTCGTTGGTGTGGGGACAACTGGCGAGAGTGTTGGTTCCCGCGCGAGGAGTCATCATCGCTTGCCAGAGAGCGAGATTGAGGGTGCCGACTTCGCCTTTTCTATGGAGGCGCGACCTCTTCAGCAGCCCTGTCAAGCTCTTCGGTGAGAGCCCGACCGAAGAGAGCCGAACTCGCCCGGGTAGGATCGGCCATAACCCGGGCAATAGCTCGCAAACGCTCCCGGTTGATGAAGGCACCTAGGCAGGCAAGGTTAAGCTGCCCGGACGAAGTGCGGATCTCCCCATGCTCCTCCCATTGGAGAGTAGTGATAGCCTAGCCGATAGTGGCCCGAGCCAACCGACGCGCCTCCTTCGGGGTGTTTAGGTCACGGTCCTCTGCTCCCTCGCTCACCCCACGGCTGTTAGCCATGAAGACAAGGCATTCGCGCAGTGGTGGCAAGGGTGAGAACATAGAGGTGGAGCTCCTGCACTCGGGAACCGCATCCGAGTCCGAGCTCACCAAATGCTACATGTTGCTGTTGAAGCCGAAGGTGTTGGTGACGTTGAAACAATGTAGTTCCTCCGAGCGAACGAAACTTTCAAGCCCCACGGTGGGCGCCAGCTGTCAATGATCGGGATCGCCTGACCGCAAGAGGAAGGAGGGTATGATGTAAGAGTGGAACCCGAGATCGTGCTCTCTAGGGGAGGAAACCTGATCGTTGCTAAGGATGAGAATAAGAGAGTGGTTGACACGAAGAATTATACTGGTTTGAGCCCCCAGTACGGGTAACAGCTCTACTCCAGTCTTGCCCGGAGGCGAAAGGTAGACGATGATGTAATGTGGTCGAATACAAGGGGTGCTCGAGCTGAGGTCGAGCACTGGTTCTCTGTGTTGTGTTGCTTCTGTCCCCTTTTCTTTGTCCCACACAGGGGAATGTTTTATACCTCTAATACAGACCGTTACAAGAAACGACTCCGTCCAAAAAACTTGGAAGCGTGGTGTTAAACTCGTATCTGGGGCGCAGTAAAGTCGGGTGGTAACTGCCCCAAAAATGTAGTCTCCACGTTTGGATTGACTCCGTCTTTAAAACCCTTTACTTGACTTGGTAACCGCCTGCTTCTTTAAACCTGGCCCAGCCCGACCTTGCTAGCTCGAGCTGGGCCCTCATTCTCCTACTCGAGCTCGAGCTCGCTGGTCAAGAGCTCGAGCTCGGGAAGCACATGCTCGAGCGTTTGTCCCCGGGCTTGAGCTCGGGGATGCGTGCTTGAAATCGTGGGATACACCCCTCGAGTTTGAGGGGTGTTTACTTGCACAGAGGTTACTGATCCCTGACAATATACACCAATAATAATACCAGCTCGATCTCTTCCCCTTGTATACACAACTTGCTCCTGTGTACACTTAGTGAACCCAAGATGTTTTAGGCTCTTGTTGAGCCACGTGTTCCAAGCCTGCGGCACCTGCTAGAGCCCATAGAGTGCCTTGCTCAACTTAAGCACCAAATGCTCCTTGTTCTTCACTGTGAAGCCCTCTGGTTGAGTCACATAGACTTACTCCTCGAGCTCACCATTCAAGAATGCCGATTTGACATCAAGATGGTGAACTCCCAACCGCGATTTGCAGCTATGGCAAGTATAACAAGCACGGTGTCGAGCCTGGCCACCGGCGCAAACACCTCCTCGAAGTTAATGCCCTGCCGCTGGACATATCCCTTTGCGACCAATCTTGCCTTGTGCTTGATCACATCACCACTCGAATTCCTCTTCAACTTGTACACCCACTTGAGCCCAATTGGCTTTTGTCCAGCCGGTAGTGTCGTGAGAGTCCAAGTTTTATTCTTCTTAATGGACTTGATCTCCTTGGCCATGGTGTCCTCCTAGGCTTGCTGCCCAGCGGCCTCGCGGTAACAAGACAGCTCCTCCATCTCCACAAGCATGGCCTCTTCTTCCATGTCCTCCTCTTTGAGCTCCACCCTTCAAGCATCTCGCATGATGTCGTCGATGTGCCTGTAACGAACAGGCCCATCATCGGTGCTGCCACTGTTGCTTGACAATGGTGTGGGTAGAACTGCGGTAGCCGTGGTAGGATCATCCATCGGTGCTTCTGAAGCTGACGTTGCCATCGGAGTGGTGGGAGATGTCGAGGAGGTTGATGGCGTGCGTGCCGCAGCACGCGCCCTAGTTACCGGCCCTACCGGTGTCGCGTCGCTGGCCAGCGGAGTCGATGCAGGGGCCGGATATGTGCGTGTCGTGGGCGCCGACTCACCTGCTGGGCCACCCACGGGTAGAGCGGAGTCACCCATGGCCGGCTCAGTGAAGTACTCCTCCTCAATGACGAAATCCGATGGATCCCTGTCGCCTGCACCTTTACTCCAATTCCACTCCACACTTTCTTCGAATTTGACATCACGACTTACATGAATTTTTCCACACCGTGGATCAAATAGGCGATGTGCCTTGCTACCATCCTCGATGCCAAGATACACCATTGGCTAGCTATGATCATCCAATTTCTTCAGGTGTGGCATCGTCACCTTCGCGTGCGCTGTGCAGCTGAACACACGAAGGTGTGCCAGATGTGGCTTCCTTCCGTTCCAAGCCTCGAACGAAGTGCACTCACCCAGTGCCTTCGTCAGGAAGTGATTTAATAGGTACACCGTGTGCCGCACCGCCTCCCCCCAAAATCTTCCTGGCACGTTCATGGTCTTGAGGAGAGACCTCGCCATCGCCATCACTATCCTGTTTCTCTGCTCCACCACACTGTTTTGTTGTGGTGTGTTTGGCACGATGAGGTGCCACTCGATCCCTGCCTGCTCGCACATTCTAGCGAACTCGGCAGAGAGGAATTCACCACCACGATCGGTCATGAGCATCTTCACGTGCCGCTCGCTCATGTTCTCTGCCTGTGCCTTGAACTTCATGAACATGGAGCATACCTGGTCCTTTGTCTTGATCACATATAGCCACATCCATCGGGAATAGTCATCAACAATCAACATAAAATAGTTGTTACCGGCGAGGGTCGACGGCGTAATCGGGCCACACAAATCAACATGTAGCAGTTCAAGCGGCTCATCCGCTCGGTAGTTTGTCGTTGTCGGAAGCGACTGCCTTGCCTGCTTAGCCACCAAACACCCTTGACACAACTGGTTAGGGTGCGTGATTGGCGGCACCCCCACCGCCATCTCTTTGTCGACGAGCATCTTTAGTGCATGGAAATTTACATGGCCGAGCCTAGCATGCCATAGCCACGCCGGGTCCTTGAGGCTCGCCAGGAGGCACACCGCCTCCGCCAGATGCAGCTCAATTCGGTAAAGGCGATTTGCAGTGCACCTCACTTTCATGAGCAGCCTCGCATGACTTTTGTCGAGCACCTGCAGGGCATCCTCATCCATGATCACCTTGTGGCCAGTCTCGGTGAGTTGTCCAAGGCTTACAATGTTGCTACGAAGCCTCGGGATGTAATATACCTCCTGGAGCAACCACTGATCCCCGTTCTTACAGGCGAACAGGATTGATCCCCTACGCATGATCTGCATAGTCGAGCTGTCACCAAATTTTACCTTGCCGGTGACAGCCTCGTCCAACTTGTGGAATTTTTCTTTGTCACCGGTCATATGGTTGCTTGCCCCGTTGTCTAGGTACCAGACATGACAGGGGCAGCCTTCTCCTCTGTGTTGCGCAGCTCTGGCGCCCTAGTCTTCTCCTCGTTCAGCAGGATGGCATCCTTCCGCTCCCACCGATCCGGCGCTAGCGCTTCCGACACCGCGAGCAGAAGGGTTGGCTCGGTGTCGTCCATGCACATGAGGTGCGCCTCGTTCTCCTTCTTTGGAGCCCTGCATTCGGATGCATAATGGCCCATCTTGTCACAGTGGAAGTGGCAGATGTGGCTTTTGTTGCGGCCGTCGCCGCCAAAGCCATTCCCGTCGTCCTTGCGCGGCGACCCGCCTCGGCCACCCCTGCCACGTCTTCTGCCATGTCTGCGTCCACCTTGACCACGGTTGTTGCTATCTGCATAAGCATGGGATTTACCCTTGTTGCTCGACGAGAAGTCGTCGCCATCCGCCTTCTTCTGCCATGCCTCCCACTCGGCCAGAGTGAGCAGAAGTTGGCCATCACCACTGTCGATGACGCATGGCTTCCGTAGACACGCTCGTTCTTCATAGGTCTTCAACCGCCCCACAACCTCCTCGAACGGCATCGTGTCGAGGTCGTAGAACTGCTCGATCCCAGCGATCACGCTAAGGAAGCGGTCCGGGACGGTGTCGAACAGTTTCTTGACCAGTCATCATCGTCGAGCGTCGCCCCCAAATTGTCATATCTCACCAACATACCATTGAGCCTCCCAACGTACTGGTCCAGGGTCTCCCCCTCCTGCATGTGCATGGCATCGAAATCGCTTTTCAACGTCTGCAGCCGCGCGTTCTTGACGCGATCCCCACTAATGAACCTTTTCTTGAGACAGTCCTAGACCTCCCTCGCCGTCTTCTTCCTTGCGACCTGCATCAGGAGGTCCTCCAGGAGTGCTTGAAGGAGATACGCTCTCGCCGTCTTGTCCTTCTTCACGTCCACAGTCGCATCGGCCGCGGGTTCGATGGCTTCCCAGACACCCTGGGCATCCATCTTGGCTTCCACCCTGATCGCCCAGCTGGTGTAGTTTGTCGCCGTTAGATGTGGGTAGTGGAACGGCATTGCCGCCGTTCTCCTTAGGCGCCTCACTGTGGGTGACGATGGACATCAGCTAGTTGCGCTCTGATACCAGATGTTGGTTCTTGCCCCAGGATCACTCACGCACGCTCTGTACGTATACTATAGCCAATCTGGTAATGTTCAGGAAAACAGAAAGGAGGAAGAGCAACACTGAAAATTTTTGGGGCTAATTTTCTCCTACTTCTTACTATTTGTAAAGTATGATTACAGAAAAAATATATAGCAACACCAACTACTAATGGAAAGCATAACGACTAGAAACATGCACACACACATGCTGAAATGGCGTTCCTTCTGTTGTCCTTGACGCATGCTAAAATGTCGCTCCTGCCGTTATCCTCGCCAAAACAAGAAACGCCATGGGCATGCCAGGATTAAGTCCAACACCGGCAAGCGTCTAGAAACTGGAAACTAAAGAAACAGCAAAACAAAACTGACTCAGACTGAGCCTTGTAAGTCTGAAACTCTTTTCAGCTTTTCAGAGTTTGACAGCAACCCAAACTAGTTTAGAAAACACGGTGGAGGTAGCTAGCAGCCGAACGTTTGACAGCAACCCAAACTAGTTTAGATAACACGGTGGAGGTAGCTAGCAGCCGAACGTTAGATTGACAGTCAGTGCAGCGCAGTGCAGTATATTATTTGGCCATGGCAGCTGCCGCTAAGCTGCAAGTGCTAACAGCAGCTGTTCCATCCGGCGCCACCACTACTCCAAGTCCATCTCGTCGTCGGAGCTCCCAACTCGCCGTTTCACCTTCACCCGCTCCCTCTGCGCGTGCGCGTACGGACCGCTTCTCCCTCCGCTGCCGAGGGCGAGGACTCCCTAGCGGCGATGATGGCGAGAACAACGTCCACGCGGCCTCTTCTCCTTCTCAATCTCAAGAAGAGGGCCACGATGCCTTATCCGGGTGAGCATGAACACTAGCAGCTAATCTATCTCCTTCGATTCTCCTCCTTCCTAACACTTACTTGTCTCGAGATTATACATGCAATGGATTCTTCAAAAACAAAAAAGATCATATATGCAATTAATTGTTGTAGATGGCTTGCTGCTGTAGCTGCCAAGATTAGCGCAGCTGCTGCCTCGCTCCTCACTGCTACTGCTACATTTACAGCAGCAGCAGGACAGATACCACCACCACAGGTGATGATATCGCCGTCTGCTCTCGGAGATCAGGTCTTCTTCCTCTCGATGTACGACCTCTTCCTCACCCACGGCTCCATCTTTCGCCTAACCCTTGGCCCCAAGGTCCGTCCCTGGCCCGGCCGGCCCTTCTATCGCTGCCCCTCATGCTCCATTTCCAATTCCTTATCTATTTAATTTCTTCTCCCTGCCAGTCTTTTCTCATAGTTTCTGATCCGGATATGGCCAAGCACATCCTCAGGGACAATTCCAAAGCCTATTGCAAGGTCCATGTTATTATATACTATTCATCTGGATATTGCCTACTAACTTGTCTTTCCAACAAGACAGAGTATATATAATAGTTGGATCCAGAGATAAGACCAGCAAAAATCGACTTGCTGCTTATGCTTGATGTGTTTGCATGATGCAGGGCATTTTGTCGGAGATACTGGAATTTGTCATGGGCAAGGGTTTGATCCCAGCTGATGGCGAGACTTGGCGTGTGCGCAGACGTGCTATTGTCCCCGCGCTGCATAACAAGGTCTGCCCTGTCCTTTTTCTTCCTCTTCTTCACATGGGCTTAATTTATCAACTGATCTTTAATTTTCATGCCTAATTATTTGCAGTATATAACTTCTATGATTGATCTGTTTGGAAAAGCCTCGCATAGGCTCTGCAGCAAATTGGACAAGGCTGCGTTGGATGGAGAGAACGTGGACATGGAGTCTTTCTTCTCTCGAATGACATTGGATGTCATTGGGAAGGCGGTCTTCAATTATGAGTTTGATTCGTTAACTTATGATGAAGGAATAGTTGAGGTCAATGCTTAGTCTACTTCCAGCCTTATGCTCGATCATTTGATTTATTCATCCAATCCACCCCTGTTTCCTCTCTTCATCCTTCCTCCTTTTTCACATTCGGTTTCTAGATTTCTTGCATTTTTCAATGTTCTCATTTGTTGCTGGATGATCAGGCGGTCTATGTCGTTTTGAGAGAAGCTGAAATGAGGAGCACTTCTCCTATACCAACTTGGGAAATACCCATATGGAATTATATCTCCCCTCGGCAGAGGAAAGTCAAGGAAGCTCTTGCCTTGCTTAACACTACTCTTGATGAGCTCATTGCTATTTGCAGGGTAATTCTTTGTGTACAAAAGAATCCTTTCCTGCTGTTATTCCTAAAAAAAACTGACATACCGTTTTGCTCATTAATTATATCAGAGATTGGTGGAGCGAGAGGATTTGCAGTTTCATGATGAATACATAAACGAGCAAGATCCTAGTATTCTTCATTTCCTCGTGGCAGCTGGAGACGATGTATCATCTAAGTGTACTTGTAATTTGATTCAGTTATGTCAATATTGTCGTGTTCACCTTGCTTTGTTGCATCTGCATGAACTAGGTGTCCAGCAAGCAACTCCGTGATGATCTGATGACACTTCTCATAGCTGGCCATGAGACCTCTGCAGCAGTCTTGACTTGGACATTTTTTCTTCTCTGTAAGGTATTGAGAACTGACATGTCTAATTAGCAGTCTTGTCAGTGATCACATCGATTTATGATATTTTCCCTCTCAATGTGAGAGGACATGTTCATTTTTCATGCAATTCAAGCTAGGTAGTTTGAAGTATATGTTGGATGTTAAAATAAGTTGAGGTCGTATCCAGTTAACTAATTGACTTGCCAATATTACCCAATTCTACATGATGCTGATTTGATTTCACAAGCTGTATGAAGATGTAGCATTTTGTTTTTCGAGTATTGAGTTGATTGCTTTATAATGAAGTTATCATTCATTTCCTTTTTTTTTCATATTGCTTATCTGCAGTATCCAGAGGTTATGACAAAACTCCAAGATGAGGTAGTTTTCCCTTTTTATTCCTAAAGTTCATATCCGGCTGCACAGTACAAATTATTGTCAATATCCCCAGGTTGATAGTGTTCTAGGTGACCGTTTACCAACAATTGAGGATGTGAAGAAACTGAAGTACACTACTCGAGTGATTAATGAAGTATGTGACTAGTCCCCAACAGCTTTGCATATAATCAGTGTTTGTTCTTGAAATGATAAGTTCCATTGTTGTACGTGCATGCTAAACCTTACATCTTGATTTTCGTTGCAGTCACTGAGACTTTACCCACAACCGCCAGTTCTAATCCGTCGATCGCTTGAAGATGATATGCTTGGGGAGTATCCTATTGGACCGTAAGAACATTTTCGCACACCCTTAATGAATGAAATTACCGATGTCTGAGAGTGTTCGATTAGCGTTTGTCTCATGTAATGCAAGGATTGTTCATCTCTTTCTTCTTGCCGGTGGCCTGGCTACTTCTCCTTGCAGAATATTATGTTTTTACTATTTTTCTTTCTTCTCACCAAATACTACAAGAGAGGTGCTTCAATGCTTTTCTTTTTTACAGTTGCACAAATATTAAAGCATGAATGAAGGGTAGATGGAGATTGCTTACCCCTTCGCTTGCTTCAAGATTTGTGCAACTTGTATTAGAAGGGAAAGCATTGAAGCACTGCTCATACTACAATTTGTGGTACAATACACTGCCAGCCTTTCTTCTCGGCAATAGTCATGTCTGAAAATGTAACATGATGCTTTTCCTGTCCCTAGTAAAAATAGAGTTCAACTAGAATTCTGAAACTACGTTAATGTTCATTTGATTAATACCAGTGGAGAAGACATATTCATTTCTGTGTGGAACTTGCACCGCTCCCCAGAGCACTGGGATGATGCTGATGTTTTCAACCCAGAACGATGGCCTCTTGATGGGCCGAATCCGAATGAGATAAACCAGAATTTCAGGTTTGATTTCCAAGGCTGTACTAAGCTGCTTTAGTTGCGTTGCCTACTTTGGAATGGGTTCACAATTTTACAGTATTAATTATTTCATGGTTAACTGCGTGAACTTACTGCTGAATGTGCTACTCCTGTTCAGTTACTTACCATTTGGTGGTGGACCAAGGAAATGTATTGGTGAAGTGTTTGCCACCTTCGAGGTTGAGTCTCCATTAATTTTCAGAGCTCAAGCCTTAAGAATAACTGTAATCTTAAGCATGCATGGATGCCATGTTAATGAAACTTGTTTGTCTGTTTGTGTGGATGCTGCAGAATGTGGTAGCGACGGCAATGCTTGTGAGGCGGTTTGACTTTGAGATGGCTCCTGGAGCACCTCCTGTATGTATAAATGTATACTAACAGCAATGTGTGTGTGTGTTTGATTTTACCTAATAATTTCGACATGGATGGGCAGTATGCTAGAAATATAAGACAAGGAAATGGTAATTAAGAAATGGAGTGGCGATATATATGCAGGTGGAGATGACAACCGGAGCAACAATTCATACAAGAGCGGGGTTGGTGATGCGTGTTACTCCAAGGCGGAACTAAAAGAAAACAATCTGGCTGTTGTGGAGATATTGAAAGTCGAAACTCTATCTACGGAGAGTAGAAATCAACTCTAACCATTAATTGATTTGTTAACAGTGTTTTTACTACTCTATTTTCTAAGTACATATAAGTACTAGCTAATATGATCCATTGGATCGAAAATAATGAATGGTCTATATTAAATTTAGTATACTGTAAAAGAGCTCTAGCGTGAAGGCCATGTGTTCCATGTAGAGTGAAGGTAAGATTAGTCCCACATTGCTTTGTCTAAAGTGAGTTATAGTAGTATAATATCTGTTAGGTTCAAACGTAGCATCTCTAGGTTAAACCATTTTTCCCGAAGTGAGCATGAAATGTAAATAGAGTGCTATGTATGTGTAAGCCTGCCCCACAGTTGACTGGGTATTAAGTGAATTTTGGGCCAGGATGTTATAGATGGCGTGAGTGCATCAACCTTCGCTGTACAAACATGTGTAGGGCATTGGCGTGGGCATATGACGCAGGATGCATGCGGGCCTAGAGTGACCATATGGCTAGTGGCAGAGCTAGGAAAATTTGGGAGTCTGGCTAAGTCTAACTACGGTCAAAAAGCTTGCTCGGGAAGATGTGAGTTCATGGTGGCTGACAGTTGCCGGACTGCATTGAAGTTCTAGTGCTTGTCGCTGGTGAGCCCGGGCAATAGTCCACCCTGCACGGGAGGTGGCTCTGTCCCTACATACGACATGCTATATGTGCTGGTATTGAACGCACAAACGTGTACGAGGGGATGTTTTTGGTTATTTACTGTGTATACAGTATGTTGTTGAGGGCGTCATTCTTTAAAGGAGTGAATGTCATACCTTGTTCTGTAATACTCTGTCTTGTTAGTGTGAAGACCTATGTGATTTATATGGAGCGGTGATAGAATTAGTATCATATAGCATATTTAAAGTGAGTTGTAGTAGCATATCGAGGGAAGCATTTTCCATCCATTCACGGCCATGGGAAACAACGGTGGCCCCAGCTCAGCCACCAGGGATAAGGTGTTGTATAAGCAGAGTCAATGAGTCAGCCTGTGACTGTTGCTGAATGCGGATGGATAGCGAGAGCTGCTTGGGCCAGCTTGGCTTGCTTGCTGGTGCGAAAACAGCTTAGTGACAGACGGTCAGACAGAACAACAGAAAGACAGGAAGCAGTAGTAACCAAGGATAGAAATCTCTGACGAGATTTAAAATCCTGGCCCAGAAAAAATTCTGGAAAAAAAATTCAATATGCTACAGTAATTTCATAGTTTCAGCAAATCTTACCAAATCTCGAGTATTTTAGCAGAAATTGATGTTATTTGAACCGGTTTGCGGCTGTTTCGACCGGATTTTGTCCCAGTTTTTTGGTGGGGAACGGTAATGCCTTTTATAAGGTATACACATGAAAATTTTGTAATTCTAACAGATGGACCATAGCTTACCGTGTAGAACACAGTCAGGAAGACCGTGAGCTCTTGTGTTCGAATCCGGCTGGTTACCAATTTTTTTGTACTGTTTGTTCCAAAAATGCCGAAATTAATAGGGGAAAACGGCCACCGTGGCTCGAGAACTCGTAACCTGACGCTCTTAAACCTCATCATCTACCGACTGAGCTAGACACTTCGATATATATCGGTTTCAGGTAATTACCTCATTTATCTTCTGTTTACTCTGTTTTCACATGGGTAAACTCACTTCCCCATCTCGAGCTAACTATCGACCGGCTTCCTCCGCCTCAGATCCGGCCGCCAGTGAGTACCTCCGGTCATCTGAAGCAAGAATCTCGGCGAGATTCACCGAGATCTCGGCACCTGTACTCAAGATTTCGTTCAGCATTTTGCCAAGCTTTGTGAACAATTGTCAGGAATTTCTTCTTATAGCAACAATATTTCAGTCATTTGCGCCGAATTTATGTATTTATTTGCCTGATTAGTGATGTTTATGGCCGGGTCTGGCTTAAGTACTACTAGTTTAGGAGCTCTCAGATTACTGAACTTTGCATTGTCTAACCACATTGTGAAGCTCTCGGATTACTGAACTTTGCACCAGTTGTGTTTGGTAGCTTCTGTTCCGAAACCTTGATTTAACCCAATCTAGTGAGTTATATAGCATGACAGAACTAGACCAAATATGATGTCCTTGTGCTGTTCTGCACAAATGTGCTCAGGTCATATGCTAATGAAGCAAGGCCCGCTACTGCCTTCGACCCTTTCAAAGCCACAATCGTCGGGAGGACTGCAACAGGGGAAGCACCCCCACAAATGGCTCATAGAAGCAGACCCATAGTAGGGGTATGGCGCGACGAGCGGTGGGGGTGGACGGCAGGTAGGATAGCCCCAAGATGATATCGGCTCATGGTCTAGCAGTCAGTTTTCGAGTTATTATAGCTTTCCGAATGAGCAGCCTGGGTACCCCGTAGTAGGGTACGGTCACAGACAGAGTTACGACGGATCAAGCATATTGTCCTTGTTTGACTACACTGATCCCTACGCTTATCCGTATAAACGAGACACATCTGTCAGGTACCTTTACCAGTCAGAGAATCATAACACCTGGATGGCTCATTATGAATATTGGAAGTCTAACTGGCTACTACGGGACTATACATGTTCATACTACATACTCATTCCTTAATTATGCCTCTTATAGGTGATTCGGACTGAGCGTTGAGTTCTGGCATCATCCTGCTTTCATATCATAGATAGTTCTCACGTTTATTAACCACCCTTGCATGGTCATATATATGGTAATATGCTCATGTATGGTCATATTTGTGGTGTATATGTAGTGAATTATCATATGTATCAATTTAATTTCATGCCTATCATTTCTGATGACAATATATATTGATTCTTGCCTATTGTAACCTTCAAAATCTGAATATCAGTCGAAATGCTGTTGAAATTTCTAACTTCATGGTTTTTAATGTCAAAATATTTAGTATGTTGCATTACAACAGATAGAAAATATAGGTTAATGCTTGTATGATTTTCTAATATTTTTCCCAATTTTTTCTACCATCAAGAGGCAATGTCACGCCCAGTGCAAAAATACCGAAATTTCGCTATTTTAGGCCGAGATCTCGGTATTTTACATCGAATTTCAAATTTTTGGACCAGATTTGATTGGATTTGGGACATTAACTCTTCATAATATCATATAAAATGAAAATGTGTTGAAACACCAAATTTTTTGGATGTTTTAAAAAAACACATAAGCACTATCACATTTTTAAAAGAATATATAAACTTGATTGTTGTTAGTGTATTTGGTTGAGATTGTTGTTGATTGTTGTTGTTCCCAGATGTGTGGACACCCCCTCCCAATAATTCACAACCCTATCCTCTTATCCTCACCATACATCTATGGAAGCATTGAACTTCATTTATTATCTTTCAAAAAACAAAAACAGAAGGAACATAAATGGTATAGTACCTTTGTAAGAACTTTATAAGTTCACTGGAGTGTGATCATGATTCAAAAATTTTATGAGAGGTTAAGACTTGGTTTATCACCCTTCTGTAAAAGTTTCAAAAATTATAGACCTTTTTTGTTTGCTCAACCAAATCTATGTATTGATCATTAGGCTTTTATTAGGACATAAGAACTCTCAGAATTTTAGAAACTTCTTCATACTTGATCATCATCTAAAAATTTTAGGGAAATATTATTGATGCATCAGGATCATTCAAACATTTTTTAAAAAAATTTACAACGTGGTTTGAACCATTTTATATTCAGTTGAAGTTTACCGGTAAGGCTTTTATCAGGATAGTATCACTTTTAGAATTTTTTAAAAATTCCTTATGCGTGATCATCATCTGAAAATTTTATGAAAACATTATTGATGTGACAGGACCATATAAAAAATTATCAAAATTTTCTAACATGGATTGTTCCATTTTTCATTCAGTTCAAATTTGTCGGTTAGTTTTTTATCAGGTCAGTACCACTGTCAGAATTTTTAAAAAATCTTCAAGCTTGATCATCACCTGAAATTTTTATTGAGACATTAGTGATATGTTAGAACCATCCAAAAAAAATTTCAAAATTTTTCAACATATTTTGCACTATTTTTCGCTTGGTTCAATTTTACGAAATCTTGGTGTTTCTCGGTGAAATTTCGATATTTCTCGGCGAATCTCGGTTGAAAAAAACCAGAATTGAATTTTGTATTTTGTATCTCGTCCGGAATTTATTTGAAATTCCGAGATCTCGATAAAATTTCGGATTTCCTTTCATTTATATCACTCAATTCCATGTATTCGTAGCTGTCGAAACTATACTGACCAGAAGCAACCGTAGTTCAATTTTTTTTTAAAGAGCAAAAAAACTGCAGTTTGTTAAGCTATGAAACTGGATTAAATAATTTTGCCCCCTCTCCCTTGATACGTCAGGGTTCAGTTCCACGGCCGATTGCCAGGATAGGTGTTACCTTCGTTGCTGTGTCACTCGCCCTTTTTCTTTTCAAGTCTGTTGTGTCCTAGTACTGGTACGTAAACACACCATTTGCTCTATGACCGTGCGTACTGCCATTGGTCAGCAATGTATCGTGCTCAATAATGTAATTCCTTTAGTCACATATATAGTCGTGCTTTAGTTAGCAATTGCAAACATGCCCAGTATATACTTTCTATAAGTGAAATAAATAATATTTACTGCTGCAGCTCAAAGAATTAATGTTTATCGTCAGAATTCACTCGTGCTGTATTGTTGTGCTGCAATTTTCGTGCATGATGACTGATGATGGCCAGGTCCCATGGTCACAGGCGATGATGGGCACTGGGGTATTTCGGCTTCCTAGCGATGAACCCAACAGAGGGCTCCAGGGTGGATGGAGGAGCCAATTCATCGGAAGACCCTGTTGAAGCGCTGCGTATAATGGAGAAATACAAGTAAAGAACCTCAGCTCGGTAAGTTGGTGTACTCTCGCTCCTATAAAAAAGATTTATATTAGACCCGTATCACTGACGGTTTTTAAAAAACTGTATGTAATAGTTGATCATCACTGACGGTTTTAAATTACCATTAACATCACTAACAGTGATGAGACACACATCACAGATGATTCATGTCAAGAACCATAAGTGATGACCACTTAAAACCGTCAATGATGTGAGTCTTATCACTAACGCTTTTAGTCAAAAACCGTCAATGACGTGAAGATAGTCATTACTGATGGTTTTTAGAAAAAACCGTCTGTGGTGCGAATTTCCTAGAAATAAGTAAAGAAAGCCCCAACCCACTTATTGTTTTTAGGGTTTTCAGAGTTATTTTTAAGATAGCTACGATTGAGAGGTGAGATCTAGTGAAAGGAGACCATAGATTAGGAAGAGTGATTGTAGATCCTTTTGCTCTAGGTGATCTAAGGTTAATAATTGGTTCTAATTGCATTATATTTAAGATCTAACTAGGTAAAAAGGGAATTGAAGATGATTTAGATCAAGCTGGGTGTAAATCCATTTGTTCTTTGTGATCTAAAAGAATAATTGGTTCTAATTGCCCTAGAGGCAATCATAGAGATGATTATATTTCCATAAATATTCATGAACTATGATATTGTTCTTTGAATAACATCATGGATATTGATTAACAAAGTGCGATATTGATTAACAAAGTGCGTGACTTGTTCATGAAACTCTATATTCATCTTTATGATGTTCATTCTAAAAGGGATCCTTAGTCGAAAATCATATGAGGACATATATGAGTAGACTAGCATATGTATTGGTCAATGACCATGTTGGTCATAGATATGGAGATATCAAACCAATAATATGGACACATGTTAGAGAACATGGTGTTGGACATCGACTCACTATGAGACACTGCGAGAAAGTTATTTTATTTTATGTCATCAGTTCGTCTCATATATGATGTGTATGCTATATCCTTCGACTTGAGATTGTCGCATGTTCTTAAGATGCGTAATGGCTTACATAGGGGTCATCAAACACTACTCCATAATTGGTTAGTTATAAAGATGACTTTCGGGTTTGTCATGAAACATACTGCGAGGCGTGGTCGATCAAGATAGGATTTTCCCCTCCATACAACGGGAGAGATACCTCTAGGCCTCTCGAGTGATCAGATTCCGGAAACGCATGGCCATGCTACTCGACTAAGGAGTTTCTCGAGTCATCGAGTTAAAAGAGTTACTCAATGTATTCGGGAAATCCGAGTCACGGCATCGAGATAGAGTGGTCGAGCCATCCAAATAAGGATGACAACAACTCACCTTAGGTTTGACCGATATCGTGAGGCAAAAGGAAATGCATATAGGACATTGTTGAGGTTCGTCCAATCTTTACATGTACTCGGGAGTCGATAAGTCCTGCTAGGGGCAGCTATCGATTATTGGTCGATTACTCGATGGTCGAGTAGGTGTACCCGATAGTCGAGTAGGAGTACTCAACGATCGATAGAGGTACTCTAGCCATGTTCGAGTGTATGTGAACTTATAGGGTCGCACGCTTAAGGGGCTGTAACCAATTCGGATAGGAATCCAAGTTGTAATGGGCTTCAAAGGTTGAAACCTGTTATGGAATGTCTATATAAAGGGAGGATGTGGTGGCTTTGCGACAAGGGAGAGACACACGAAAAACACAATAGGAATTCGGAATTCCTAAAACCCTAGCCGCCACTCCTTCTCCGTCCAGAACCACGCAGCCGGCGCTAGAACTCCGGCGCATGATGTTCCTGCCCTGTACGTGTGGATACCTTGGAGGCATTTCTGCAAAGCTTCAATGCTAGGATGATCCGCAACTTACGACAATCACAAGGAGCTGTTGGAGAGGCGCGAGACTAGTACGACTACATCTGCACCATCGCGCTACATCGACTCTACTTCCGCTACTGGTGTGCACGTCTAGTGGTAATTCTGTGATCTATAAATTGCAGTATGTAAGGACCCGAATCCACTGATTCGAACCCACTGTGTTTACCGCACTAGTCCCCGGATCAACGCTAGTGCACACAGCTCAACATTGGTACATATCACATCATACTCGACGATAATAGAATAATAGTTCATTCATTGATATATCTAAAGGTATGATCTTATGACCAACTTACATTATTAAGCCACGCAGGGCAAGACTGAAAATATAAACTAATAATTATGCAGCGGAAAGTAGAAAACGTAGATAGCTCATCAGTTCACCACAGGCAACTGACAAGGCTCGGACCCTAATGACTCGTGTCTTCCTGGACTTCCTCTTCCAACACAGGTGTAGATTCTTCAACTGTTGATTATTGTTGTTTGGCAAGGGTGAGTACTTAAGCACTCAACAAGTTGTGCACAGAATGCAATTCTATATATGTATATGCAAGGCTTATTCCAATGGATAGGCTATCATGGTTATTTTGCAATAAGCAGCATTTATGAACAAATATAATAAATAGATTGTAAAGACTGTAAAACAAATAACCATAGTAAATAGATTCAGTATTTCTCAAATAAACCAAGTTTCCAATCCTAAGTCAAATTTCAACTTCCATATGGCCTTTCGCCATCCCAACCAAGTTGTCCAATTCATTAAACTAACCCTTAACTGTAATTCCCGAGCATTGCTCAATACCGCGAGCACGGCTATCCGAATAGTTTCACACTCTGCAGAGGTTATGCACTTTACCCACGTGATACAACCAAACACCACCAAGGCGAGTGATTATAACAAAGCCTTTACAATGCGCTGGCTTAACCGGTACCACCCGCTAAGGTTTCAACACTGGTGGGACTGGTTACCACATCCAGGGCCCCCCTCTTGCGCCATGTGAATTACTCCATAACTCGGGAACTCACACCGACCAAGATAGTACCAAAATTAAGACATTGCAAATTACTCAGCTAGGTTGGCCCATACCAGACATGTGGTTGCATGATTGACTCAGGTCAAAGGCTTGCAAGGTTAAGTCCTTAGTGCGATCAAGGCAAGACATCCACATACCCTCTGCCCATCGGGCCCACCTTGGCATCCTCGCCCCTTGTCACTTGCCCCAATCCAAGTTATTATCACCCAGTTGATTACCAAGCACCACGTGCCATCAACAATTCAACATCGTTGCGTGACATGACTCGTCACAACAACTCAATCTCATCGTGTGATCCCACATGACACACAAGTTCATAATATTGTTCCATATTCCATTAATCAAGATTAATTATCAATGATTCTGACACATGTGATGACGTGGCATGACTAAGCAACTAATACGGACTAATCCTCCAATGTTGATTATAATTACTAACCAACTATATTTAACCAATCTAGGGTGACAATGGATCATGGCATACAATGACAAGGTAGGGTGTAGATCAATCTGGTACATTAGCTAAGCCCAATCTAATTTGAAACCATTGTATATTTGAAATACATGCAATAGGGTAAAACAAACATAGCAATTTTATAAACATGGGTTCAACATGATCAAAGCACAACTTGCCTTGGAATAGGTCCTGATCTGGTTCTGGAACTTGCTCTTGAGTTGCTGGATCTTCCTCCGTAGCGTCGCACAATTCAACGTCTACGCGTACCGAAGAAGAAAAGCAAATAAATACCAAAACAGAGAGCAATTGAACTCCAAAAATCAAATAAAATTCACCATTAAATAGATCATAATCTTAAAAAAATTTAGAAATTTGAATCACTCAAATCCGAGTTAAGATGCAAAAGTTATAGCCTTTTAAAGTTTGAAATAAATACTGAAATTGTTAAAAATCAGAAAATCAGAATTAACAAATTTATTTTAAAATTGAAAATAGATTTATTGCATCATCATGACAACACGCTGGCGTCAGCCCTGGCGCCAGCCAATCAGAGCTTGCCACGTGGTCCCGGTGCATAGACTGAGTCCACGGCGCAGCGCGGGACTACGGTGGACTCGGTCCATGGCGCCTCAGCTGCTGAGCCCGACACGCGGCACACCCTGATTGGTCGCCCGCACCGCTCGATCTGATCCGCAGAAATCCGATCGGGCGGTCAGCGTTCACGCGCGACATGGCAACGCATCAGCCAACAGATCTAGATCCGACGGCTCAAAGCTTCTGGGTCCGGCGCTAGCTATACGACGGCGAGATCTTACCTGTCGGGACCCGAATCTGCAAATCCGGACCCTCTGTGTATTCTGTGCCAGTCCAGGATCACACTAGCACACACAGTCATACAGGGTTGCACATTACAGACATTCACAAAGATATAAGAATAAATAGTGCAAACATGTATATAAATCGAGTTGTACGACCTTATGGTCTCCTTACAGATAAGTCAGCCACACAGGGCTTACATTATTCAAAATAAAGAAATAGCAGCGGAACATAAATAAAAGGGTCGTGGAAGCGTTCATCTTGCCACAGGCAATCGACTGGGCTTGCCCCCTAGTTGCTCGCATCCTCGATGTACTCTTCCTCCCATGCTGGTGTAGACTCCTCCAATGATGTTGGGTTTGATAAGCAAGGTGGGGTGAGTACACAAGGCACTCAACAAGTAATGCACAAAATGCAGCGCTATTACTATATGCAAAACTTATTCCAATGGATTGGCTTAAATGGTTCTTTTGCATCAAGCAGCATTTTTGAACTAGTATCTTGTTTAGATTAAAGCAAAGGGTACGTATATAAATAATACTAAACTCAAATGGTTTTTCATTGAAGATTCTTGGCACGCAGCCTTAATAGTTCATTTCCAACACTGGCACACAACCACCTTTCCCACATTTTGTTTATGAAAATCTACCCCTTGACTGTAATCCCCGAGCAATGCTCAATACCGTGAGCACGGCTATTCGAATAGTTTGACACTCTGCAGAGGTTGTACACTTTACCCACAAGATCTGACCGCTCACCACACACAGTGATTGTCCGCAACAAAGCTTTTCAGAACTTCTACCATAACCAGAGAACCTCTCCGGTATTGCCTTCACTATCACTTCCCTCACACAGAGCCGAAGTATAGGACCGGCCAATCACCGTTGGATGGGCACCAAGCCGTAGCACAGTTACGCTCCCCATACAGATACACCCCCCGTTCATTGTCACCCCGAGGTATCAGAGGAAAGATATCAGAACCCTAATCAACTAGGTCTGTCCCATATCAGACATGTGGTTGTACGGGTGACTCAGATCAAAGGCTTGCAAGGTGAAGTCCTTAACTGACCAAGGCAAGACTTCCAACACTCAACAGTGGCACACAGCCCAATGTGGCACACAGACTCACATCACTCATCAACCCAATGCCACACAGCCCACTGCACACACCTCTTGCCACTTGCCCCGCTAAATCTTTTCCCACCCAGCTTGATTATTGTGCAACACATGCCAGCAATAACTCCACATCGGTACGGAACCACAAAGGTCGCGGTACCTCAATCTCATCATATGGTATTATCACACCACTTTTCAAAATACATTCAATATGTCTTTAGTCAGTATTGTAGCATTTTTCCGAAAGATCACTCATGATTCGTTGCAAGGCTAAGCATCTACTCACAGTCTAGCCTCCCGTGTTGGCACAATATTAGCATCCAACTAATATAATCAAACTTAGGGTGACAATGGTTTAGGGCATACAATTAATAATTCAAGGTGGCATAACAAAATGGGTTGATTATCTACATTATCCCAAATCAATTTAATTTCATTTTAAATAATTAGCATGCATAGTTTCAAAGCATAAATTACATTTTAAAATCTGGGATCAAAATGATCAAAGCATCACTTGACTTCAAAGAGTTGCTGGTCTTGTTCCGAAGCTTGGTCTTGAACGACGAAATCTTCCTCGAAACTTTCCGGCAAATTTGCGTCTACGCGTACAAACAAAATATGCAATAAATAACTAATACAGAAGACTAAACGACCTCAAAAATTCAAATAAAATTCACCATTAAATAGCTCATAACTTTATGAATTTTTAGAAATTTGAATCATCCAAATCCGAGTTAAAATGTAAAAGTTATAGTCATTTGAAGTTTGAATAAAATCAAAATACGTAAATTAAGAAAATCCGATTTTTCCAAATATTTTACACTGAAATTCGCATTTGTGACGTCAGCACCGCGTCATGATGACGTCAGCACAGAAAAGAAATTCGGTCGAAATATTTTTATATATAAAAAAATATATATATGACGTCATCGCTGACGTCATCTCGACACGTGGCACGCCCAGAGGCTGCCACGTCGCTCTGGTCTATGGGCTGGGTCCACGGGTTGGCCTGGTCCACCGTGGACCGGCGGCACTGTGCTCGTGCACCGGGTGACGCAAGCCGTGGCGTCAGCGACGGCTCGCAGCCAATCCCAACGCGACACGCGGCGCTAAACTAATCGCCGAAACTCGATTCAATCTCGTCCTTCTGATTTAAAACGAACGGCCGAGATTCATGCGACTTTTCGCCTCACCTCTACCGCGGAGCCAACACGTGGCTTCACCGTGACCCTTGGATCCAGATCGAACGGTCACGATTACTCGGGTGACATCGACGAAGCGGCGCGCGACTCCTTTTCCGCGCGTCACGCGTCAACACAGATCGCCCGATGCACGGTGCGATCTCATCCGCTCGATTCAAACGGACGGCCGCGATGAGCCAAGGCTATCGGCTCTAGCCTACTGCGGCGCGACACGCGGCACAATCCAAGGTAGCCGGCGCGCATTCGACGGCAGTGACCTTTACGCGACGCGGTAAAAAAAATAAACCCTACGATCTAGATCTAACGGCTGAAATAAACTAATCGTGAAACTAATCGAAGCAATCTAGACCGTTGATTAGATCAAACGGCTGAGGGGTGAAGATGAGGATTACTGTTGATTGGCAACGTGGATGAATCTGGTGCGTTCGGCGGCGATCGGACGGTGGACGAAGCTCGGGCTGGCGACGATGTCACGGTGGCGCAGATCTTGCCGGAGAGGATGAAGACGACGTGCAACGCAGCGCTGCGGGACTTCTCCGGCGTGATGAAGTGGTCCACTCGATGCAGCTGGCTTCGGTGAACTCAGGAAGGGGTCGGAGCACGGCGGAGCGGCTCGGACGACGATGGGAGGAAGCAAAAACAACGGTGGCGAAGGAAGGCAACTACGGCGAGCTCTCACGGGCGCTAGAGGAGTCTCGGCGTGCGTCGAGAGTCAAAGATGCGAGCGAAGGCCTCGCACGACGCCTTCAACGGGGACTTAAGGGCTGCCTCGACGTGCGCGAAACGGCCGGCGGAAGTCACGGCCATCAACGCCCACGTCTCTCCGATGATCTCGCAGGGACGAAGCGACGTGGCGCGATCCTGTGCGTTCGTGCGGCGATGATCCGAAGGCTCACGCACACGGGCGACGTGGCACACGCACAGGCGTGCGATCCGGATCGGATGGCTTGGGCTAGGCGGCGCTAGGGTTTCGGCGGGGCGGGCTGCGTGGGCCGGAGTCACGAGTGGGCGAGAGCGATCTCGGGCCGCCAACGATTTCGCCCGCACATCGCTCGGGATTTTTAATCCTTTTCAATAAAAATAATTCGGAAATTAGTTTTGGCCAAAGAAAGTAGTAAAATATCTCAAAAATTCGAAAAATTCGAAAATACTTTGAGATGTTTGGAACTCCATTAAAATATTTTCAATAAAAATTTGCAAAAACTTTTCCTTTATTTAATTTGTTTTCAAGAAAGGCTATATTTGAATAATTCCAAATAAATTTCAATAATTTTCAAAATTTCTCAAAAATCAAAAATACTTCAAATTTTAAATTAGAGCAAAAATTAGGGTGTTACAAACCTCCCCCTTATGTAATCTCGTCCTCGAGATTCGTGGTATCTCTACGAAATAGGTTAGGAAACTCCTTCTTCAGATCTTCTTTGCGTTCCCACGTGGCTTCACTTTCCGAGTGGTTGCTCCACTGAACTCTGCAGAAACGTGTTGACTTGTTCCTTGTCTCTCTGTCCATTACGTCCAGAATCTTCATCGGATGTTCTTTGTAAGTCAGATCTTCTTGCAGCTCAATTGCCTCCAAAAGTGTTTGCTCTTCCGGTACTCGAAGACACTTCTTCGCCAGATACATGAAATACATCATGCACTCTGCCAAAGACGTGGTAACTCAAATCGATAAGCAACTTCACCTCTGCGGCTCAAGATCTTGAATGGTCCGACATATCTGGGTGCGAGCTTCCCTTTTGCATGGAACTTTCTGACTCCTTCGAGTGGCGTTACTCTAAGATACACAAAATCTTCGGGTTCAAAGCTCAGTTCCCTGCGACGGTTGTCAGCATAACTCTTTTGCCTTGATTGTGCAATCTTCAATCTTTCCCTGATCAGAGCGATCTGTTCTTCCGCTTCCTGAAGAATGTCTGGTCCAAAGACATGTCGTTCACTGTCTCATTCCAATTCAATGGTGTGCGACAGACCGACCATACAAAGCTTCAAATGGAGACATCTCAGAACTCGCTCGATAATCGTTGTTATAACTAAACTCAAAGATAAGGCAAACACTTGTCCCATGAGGTTGAATATGCTAAGGCACATGCCCTCAACATGTCCTCCAATATCCGATTGACTCTCTCGGTTTGCCATCATCTGCGGATGGTATGTCAGATTGAAGTTCAAACGAGTTCCCATCGCTTCATGTAGCTTACCCCAAAATGCGAGGTAAATTGGGTACCTCATGCGATACTATCTTCTTGGTACTCCGTGCAAGCGCACGATTCGTGCCATATAAAGTTACGCTAACCGTCTCCTAATAAGTGGTCTTTACCGGTATGAAATGTGCCACTTTGGTTAAGCGATCCACTATGACCCATACGGAATCATATCCACTTTGCGTTCTGGGCAATCCAGTTATGAAATCCATACCAATTTCTTCCCATTTCCATTCAAGTATCTTTAAGGGTTGTAATAGCCCTGCTGGCCTTTGGTGCATAGCTTTGACTCTTTGGCATATGTCACATAAGGCAACGTATTCGGCGACTTCCCGTTTCATGCTTGGCCACCAAAATCTTTCCTTTAAATCTTGATACATTTTCGCACTTCCTGGATGAATTGAGTACTTGGAGTCATGAGCCTCTAGAATGAACTGCTTCAACTCCTTTTTGTTCGGCACACAAATGCGCTCTTTAAACCACATAGTACCTTGTTCATCCAGTTTGAAATCTTTTGCTTTGCCTTCATCCATTTTGCCCTTAATTCTTTTGATCTTATCATCATCTTTCTGCCCTTCCTTGATCTGATCTTCCAGGGTAGGTCTTACTACCAAGGTTGCTAGGAATCCTTCTAGTACTATTTCCGCCTAATTTCGAATTCCTTACACAATTCTGCTGACTTGTTTCCATCAAGATATTTACACTCGTGGTTCTTTCGCTCTCAAGGCGTCCGCCACCACGTTGGCTTTACCAGGTGGTAGTGAATTCCATATTATAATCCTTGATTAACTCTAACCATCTTCTTTGCCTCATATTTAGGTCAGCTTGCGTGAAGATATACTTAAGACTTTTATGATCTGTATACACTTCACATCTATTTCCGATGAGATGATGACGCCATATTTTTAGTGCATGCACCACGGCAGCTAATTCCAAATCATGGGTCGGATAGTTCTCCTCGTGTGGTCTCAATTGCCTCGATGCATAGGCGATTACCTTCCTATTTGGCATCAACACACATCCCAATCCCTGACGCGATGCATCACAATAGATGTCGAAGCCTTGATGGACATCAGGTAAAACTAGTACAGGTGCCGATGTTAATCTCCTCTTCAACTCCTGAAAACTCTTCTCACACTCAGGCGTCCATAAGAATTTCTTTTCCTTTTTCAACAATTGCGTAAGAGGTCTCGCAATCGTAGAGAATCCTTCGATGAATCGACGGTAATACCCCGCCATTCCAAGGAAACTACGAATTTGGGTTACCGACTTGGGTTGCTCCCAATGCAGAACCGTCTCCACTTTCTTTGGATCTACCGCAACTCCTGCTGCAGTCATTATGTGTCCAAGAAATTCAACCTTATTCTTCCAGAAATCACATTTGCTAAATTTCGCAAACAACTGTTGCTCTCTCAACTTTTCAAGGACTAGCCTCAAATGCTCGGCGTGCTCTTCGCTCGTCTTGAAATAGATAAGGATATCATCTATGAATACGACGACGAACTTGTCCAAGTATTCCATAAACACCTTATTCATTAAGTTCATGAAATATGCTGGTGCATTTGTCAAACCAAAGGACATCACTGTAAACTCGTAGTGCCCATATCTTGACGAAAATGCAGTCTTCGGAATATCCTCTGATCGGATCTTCAATTGATGGTATCCTGATCGGAGATCAATTTTGGAGAAGACTCCTGCTCCTCTTAACTAGTCAAACAAATCATCGATCCTGGGTAGAGGATACTTATTCTTTATCGTCACATCATTGAGTGCACGATAGTCTATACACATCCTAAAACTCCCGTCCTTCTTCTTGACGAATAGGACAGGTGCTCCCCATGGCGATGAACTAGGTCTTATAAATCCTTTTTCCAGCAGTTCTTCAATTTGCTTCTTCATTTCCACCAATTCCTCTGTGGACATCCTGTAAGGTCTCTTAGCTATGGGAGCTGTCCCTGGAACCAGCTCTATCACGAACTCGATATCTCTATCTGGCGGCATTCCAGGTAAATCTTCCAGGAAAACATCCGGATATTCATTGACTATGGGCACTTCTTCTAAGCTGACAGTCTTCATGCTGTTGACCATCAATTGTCCCTCCCGCACTGATTTTGCTTCAAACTCAATCTTCTTTCCATCCGGGCTCTCGACCGATATGACTCTTTTTCCGATCCAAAGATCGCCTTGTGTTTGGTTAACTAATCCATTCCCGTGATAACATCCAAGGTTTGGGTATTAAGGACGATTAAGTTCGCTAGAACTCCACTCCATTAATTATTAGTCTTACCCGAACATCCTACTTTAGATCGGAGTTCTGATCCAGGGGATTGGACTATGAGCACACATTTAAGATTCACTATTTCCGTATCATTTTGAACAGCAAAATCTCGGGAAATAAAAGAATGCGAAGCTCCGGAATCAAATAAAATAGTAGCTGGTACTGAGTTTACTAAGAACTTACCCAGTACAACGTCCGTGGCGTTCTGGACTTCATCCGTCGTAATGTGGTTGACTCGGCCTCGTGCGGTTCCTTGGGATGGAGTTGTTGCTGTTGATGCCCCGCGGTTCACGATTGGCGCGGGAGTCCTTGCCGGTGTGTTCCCCAGGTTAAAGCGGACCGGGGTGACACCTCCCTTCTTAGGGCAATTGTTGGCAAAATGCCCCATTTCATTGCAATGGTAGCAACGTCTTCCACATCGCTCGAGAGGTTCCTCCATCATGCTACGCTTCTGGCCGAGTCTCGAACATTCGACCCATCGGGCGATTTGCGGCAGTGGTGCCCTATCATTGCCTCCGGCCGATACCAATGAACTGCTGGGGTGCCGTCCTCGCCTCTGCTGCCCCGACGACCTCCTTGTTGCGCCATTCTGCCCTTCTGTTGTCATCCCACTCGACGCTTGTCCTCTAAGATAAGAGCTTTGTTAACTAGCTCTTGGAAGTCAGGGAATGTGTGGGTGATCAGTCCCACCTGCAGCCCTGCATTCAATCCCTTCATGAAGCGGGATTGTCTGGCCTTATCCGTAGCCACGTCCTCTGGTGCGTAGCGTGCCAGTTGGGTGAATTTGTTCGTAATCGCCACCGATCGCCCCGCTTGAGGCTTCGAATTCCTCCTTTTGAGATCCATGATACCCTGGGTACATGGTAATCGCGAAAGCCGAGGTGAATTCCTCCCACGTGATACTCTGTGGGTCCTCATGAGCTGCGCAGAAGTTTTCCCACCATTCTGCGGCAGTCCCTTCGAGTTGATGAGAGGCATAGAGTACCCTCTCATGTCCTACACACTGGGTAATGTGCAGCTTCCTTTCAATTGTCCTTAGCCAATCGTCCGCCTCCAGTGGATTGGCGTTGCCTGAGAAGGTAGGTGGACGGGTTCTCATAAACTCCGACAACCTTGAGTAGGGGTGTGGTCCATGGTTACCCCCAGCTTGAACATTCGCAGCAGCTTGGTTGGATATCTGCTGCATGGTTTGAACCATCGTGTTCATAAGTTGAGTCTGGGCAGTCAAGAAGGCTCCCAGGTTCTCATATTCCGACTGCGGCGGTTGAGGAATCGGCTCTTCATTCTGGTTATCCGCCTGGTTAGCTCCACTTCCGCTGGTTCCAACATTTCCACATGTCCTCAACATCTGTTGCAAGCTTCCAATGTTAAGAAAAGAAGAAAGCATAGACAAGTAGAAGAATTTATGTGGGGAAACAGGTGTAACTTAAATTATTTAGCCACTTTATTGATATAATATAAAGCAGTATGGTTGCTCACAAGTGCCTAAGGGCAATGCAACGATATCTGAGACACTCACAACCAGAACAAGTAAGCAAACATAGGAACCCATGACGACTCACACCTAATGGTGACTCTGAAGAAAAAGACGCGACTCAACCTTCGAGTCTCGACACTATACTCTACTAGACTCGATCACTCATCGAGCCAACCCGGCCGCGCTCCCGGAGCATACACCGTGGGTGCTCGCATCGGGCAACCGGTCTCGTGACCTCATCGCACTGGTGCAAAAGACCCCATCGACTACCGGGTCCCGAGGCTGCCGCTCCTCGCACCGGTGCCTCTGCTCTGCTCCTCCGGTTTGGATCGTAACTCCGGGGATCGCTCGGGCTCGGGTCCGCACAAAGCCATCTCCAACTCCTGGATCTTCGCATGGAATGAGCTAAGCCCTCCCGCACCGGATCCTCGCCTCTGTGACCTCGGCGCGGGTCCTCTACAACTCCCTGACCGTCTCATCCAAGGCATCCTCCCGGCGATGACGTACTCGCCAGTGGGTGATATTGGCGTCCTCCTCTACAAGCTCCATCCTCTCCAAACGATTGTCTCGACGCAGATGGTGACGAAAGCGGTGTCCTCCAACTCTGCGGAGTAAGTGCGGGCAATCGCCGCATCGCTCGCCGTGTCCGCCTCTCGGATTCCGCCTCAAAAGAAGACCTCCGACCGTGATGTAGATAGGATGGCACGCCTCGTCCTCTCCCGAGCATACATCGTGATCTTGACATCCCAGCGACGCCAAGTCCCGCCTGCACCACCAAGTCCTCGATACGTTGGTGCATCAAAACCTCCGAGCAATCGCGATCATACGCCATAACTCCGCGGCGTATCCTCCGGCGCTCTCCATAGGTATGGATCATCCTCATCCGCCAAAAAAACCTTGTTTAAATTAAACAGAGAATAATAAAAATTCAAAGATAGGTATGAATAAGGGAGAAGAGATAAGTCGAGATTTCTTTGATATTCTTGCTCAAGTTGATTAGGTCTTTTAGAAAATAGTTTTACCCTCTTAGGCACAACCAAACTAGGGTCAAGTCCTACAGTCAGCCTACTCTGATACCACCTCTGTCGGGACCCGAATCTGCAAATCCGGACCCTTTGTGTATTCCGTGCCAGTCCAGGATCACGCTAGCACACACAGTCATACAGGGTGGCACATTACAGATATTCACAAAGATATAAGAATAAATAGTGCAAACATGTATATAAATCGAGTTGTACGACCTTATGGTCTCCTTACAGATAAGTCAGCCACACAGGGCTTACATTATTCAAAGTAAAGAAATAGCAGCGGAACATAAATAAAAGGGTCGTGGAAGCCTTCATCTTGCCACAGGCAAACGACTGGGCTTGCCCCCTAGTTGCTCGCATCCTCGATGTACTCTTCCTCCCATGCTGGTGTAGACTCCTCCAATGATGTTGGGTTTGATAAGCAAGGTGGGGTGAGTACACAAGGCATTCAACAAGTAATGCACAAAATGCAGCGCTATTACTATATGCAAAACTTATTCCAATGGATTGGCTTAAATGGTTCTTTTGCATCAAGCGAAGATTTTTGAACTAGTATCTTGTTTAGATTAAAGCAAAGGGCACAGATATAAATAATACTAAACTCAAATGGTTTTTCATTGAAGATTCTCGACGCACCTTAATAGTTCATTTCCAACACCGCACACACCACCCTTCCCACATTTTGTTTATGAAAATCTACCCTTGATCAGTAATCCCGAGCAATGCTCAATACCGTGAGCACGGCTATTCAATAGTTTGACACTCTGCAGAGGTTGTACACTTTACCCACAAGATACAACCGCTCACCACACATGTGATTGTCCGCAACAAAGCTTTTCAGAACTTCTACCTTAACCAGAGAACCTCTCGGTGTTGCCTTCACTATCACTTCCCTCACATAGAGCCAAGTATAGGACCGGCCAATCACCGTTGGATGGGCACCAAGCCGTAGCACGTGCGCTCCCCATACAGATACACCCGTGTACTTGTCACCCCGAGGTATCGAGGAAAGATATCGTAACCCTAGTCAACTAGGTCTATCCCATATCGGACATGTGGTTGTACGGGTGACTCGGATCAAAGGCTTGCAAGGTGAAGTCCTTAATCGACCAAGGCAAGACTTCCAACACTCAACAGATGGCACACACCCAATGTGGCACACAGACTCACATCACTCATTAACCCAATGCCACACAGCCCACTAGGCACACAAACCTCTTGCCACTTGCCCCAGCCTAAATCTTTTCCCACCCGGTTGATTATTGTGCAACACATGCCAAGAATAACTCCACATCGATGCGGAACCACACAAGTCGCGTACCTCAATCTCATCATATGGCATCATCACACCACTTTTCAAAATACATTCAATATGTCTTTAGTCAAGATTGTAGCATTTTTCCAAAGATCACTCATGATTCGTTGCAAGGCTAAGCATCTACTCACGGTCTAGCCTCCGTGTTGGCACAATATTAGCATCCAACTAATATAATCAAACTTAGGGTGACAATGGTTTAGGCATACAATTAATAATTCAAGGTGGCATAACAAAATGGGTTGATTATCTACATTATCCCAAATCAATTTAATTTCATTTTAAATAATTAGCATGCATTTTCAAAGCATAAATTACATTTTAAAATCTGGGATCAAAATGATCAAAGCATCACTTGCCTTCAAAGAGTTGCTGGTCTTGTTCCGAAGCTTGGTCTTGAGCGACGAAATCTTCCTCGAAACTTTCCTAAGAAATTTGCGTCTCTGCTGCATAAACAAAATATGCAATAAATAACTAATACAGAAGACTAAACGACCACAAAAATTCAAATAAAATTCACCATTAAATAGCTCATAATTTTATGAATTTTTAGAAATTTGAATCATCCAAATCCGAGTTAAAATGCAAAAGTTATAGTCATTTGAAGTTTGAATAAAATCTGAAAATACAGAAATTAAGAAAATCCGATTTTTCTGAAATATTTTTACACTGGAAATTCGCATTTGTGACATCAGCACCGCGTCATGATGATGTCAGCACAGAAAAGAAATTTGGTCGAAATATTTTTATATAAAAAAAATATATATAAATGACGTCATCGCTGACGTCATCTCGACACGTGGCACGCCCAGAGGCTACCACGTCGCTCGTCTATGGGTGGGTCCACGGGTTGGCCTCGGTCCACCGTGGACCGGCGGCACGCGTGCTCGTGCACCGGGTGACGCAAGCCGTGGCGTCAGCGACGGCTCGCAGCCAATCCCAACGCGACACGCGGCGCTAAACTAATCGCCAAACTCGATTCAATCTCGCCCTTCGATTTAAAGCGAACGGCCGAGATTCATGCGACTTTTCGCCTCACCTCTACCGCGAGCCAACACGTGGCTTCACCGTGACCTTTGATCCAGATCGAACGGTCACGATTACTCGGGTGACGCCGATGTAAACGGCGGCGCCGACTCCTCGGTTCCGTGCATCACGCGTCAACACAGGGTCGCCCGATGCACGCGCGATCTCATCCGCCGATTCAAACGGACGGCCGCGATGAGCCAAGGCTATCGGCTCTAGCCTACTGCGGCGCGACACGCGGCACAATCCAAGGCAGCCGGCGCGCATCCGACGGTTGTGACCTTTACCCGACGCGGTAAAAAAAATAAACCCTACGATCTAGATCTAACGGCTGAAATAAACTAATCGTGAAACTAATCGAAGCAATCTAGACCGTTGATTAGATCAAACGGCTGAGGGGTGAAGATGAGGATTACTATTGATTGGCGACGTGGATGAATCTGGTGCGTTCGGCGGCGATCGGATGGTGGACGAAGCTCGGGCTGGCGACGATGTCACGGTGGCGCAGATCTTGCCGGAGAGGATGAAGACGACGTGCATCGCGGCGCTGCGGGGCTTCTCCGGCGTGATGAAGTGGTCCACTCGATGCAGCTGGCTTCGGTGAACTCAGGAAGGGGTCGGAGCACGGCGGAGCGGCTCGGACGACGATGGGAGGAAGCAAAAACAACGGTGGCGAAGGAAGGCAACTACGGCGAGCTCTCACGGGCGCTAGAGGGAGTCTCGGCGTGCGTGCGAGGAGTCAAAAGATGCGGAGTGAAGGCCTCTGCACGACGCCTTCAACGGGGACTTAAGGGCTGCCTCGACGTGCGCGAAACGGCCGGCGGAAGTCACGGCCATCAACGCCCACGTCTCTGCGATGATCTTGCGGGGACGAAGCGACGTGGCGCGATCCTGTGCGTTCGTGCGGCGATGATCCGAAGGCTCACGCACACGGGCGACGTGGCACACGCACAAGCGTGCGATCCGGATCGGACGGCTTGGGCTAGGCGGCGCTAGGGTTTCGGCGGGGCGGGCTGCGTGGGCCGGATTCACGAGCTGGGCCAGAGCACGATCTCGGGCGACCAACGATTTCAGCCTGCACAATCGCTCGGGATTTTTAAACCCTTTTCGAATAAAAATAATTCGGGAAATTAGTTTTGGCCAAAGAAAGTAGTAAAAATATCTGAAAAATTCCAGAAAAATTGTGGAAAATACTTTGAGATGTTTGGAACTCCATTAAAATATTTTCAATAAAACTTTGCAAAAACTTTTCGTTTATTTAATTTGTTTTCAAGAAAGGCTATATTTGAATAATTCCAAATAAATGTCAATAATTTCCAAAATTTCTCAAAAATAAAAAATACTTCAAATTTTATATTAGAGCAAAAATTAGGGTGTTACATTACCGGCAGCGAAGAAGAAGACCGAGGTAGCGGCGTTCTGGCGAGGTTCTGGCGACGTGATGCTGCGGGTTCAACACGGTTCGGTCCGGCGAACTCGAAGATGGCGTCAGAGACGGCGAAGGCTGAACGGCGGTGACGAAATTGAACGAAAACCGAGGCGTTTCGCGCTTCCAACTCCGGCGAGCTCCTCTGCGTGTTTTACGATGATCCTCGTGAAACCCCTCCGATCAAAAGACGCGGCGCTCGACTGCGAACCTCAGGGTGCTACCCCCTCCTTTTATAACCTCGGCGTCCGAGCTCTACACGGCAAAGAAGACCGGAGGCGTTAAGGCGGCGGACTCCGAGTCCGGAACGGGGACGACGACGCTCCGCCGTACACGCGTCGCGATCCGACGGCCACGAAACGGCTTCTACGCGGTGCGATCTGGTCCGTTGAGACTTGATCGAACGGCTGCGCGAATTAGGGTTCCTCCCCGTTGCGATTCGTGGTCAATGGTGGGCCGCACTAACGCAGTTCAAGCGCACAAAGATCTTGGGCTCGCCCAACACTGTTCACAAGACTTTTTAAAAGATTTCTTATTTAAAATAATTAAAGAAATTCATTTTATTTATTTTAAGTGATAAAACTATTGGGAACAATCCAAGAAAAATCTAAAAAATACTTTGAGACATTCTGGACTCAAATAAAATATTTTTGGCAAAACTTTATTTTAACTTTACACAGATTTAAATAGATTTGAATAAAAGGGCAATAAATTTTAATTAAAATTAATTCCAATAAATCCAGAAAAATCCAAATAAATTCCAGAAAGTCATAAATGCACATTTAAGCAATAAAACTTAATTAAGCCAAATTTTGGGATGTTACACAGTAGTTCCTTGATTACTTGGTAGAAAATTTTGTTTTTTCGCTGGAGTAGCCTACCCGTTCCCTAGTAATGGTCTCAGAGCCTTACTGCATAGTTTTAGATTCAAAATAGATACATATGATGATATGCGGTAGTAATAGATATGATCTATTGCTGTTCTATTGGTCATTCTATTTGATAGATTGGTTTTTGGCACTAGTTAATAAGATCAATTCATGTTCGATGGTCCTAGATGAGTTCAAGGTCATTACTCTATGATCATGCTATTGTGATCGCGCCACTACTTACCCCTACCAGTTGGTTTTTCGCCATCGGGGTATAGGCTGTGAAACGTAAACCCACAAGTTGCATGCGAAGATCAATAGGATTGATCAACATGGAAGTGTGATCGAAAGTAAGGTTAATATGATTAACCCGAAGAGGTTTTCCATGGTCAAATTCATGGATTTGATCTGTGTTTTCCAAAGAGGTCTTCAAACCCCGCCCGCTAACCGACTAGCGGGACCGCCGTATGTGTAACACCTTATAGTTCATTGCGAGTTCACATCGTTTGGTAGAATGTGATTCTATGCATAACTTAATTTTGCAGGATTGATGTGAATAGTATGGCCCCTGTGTATATGATGCATGTGTGTAATTTTCATGGCATGTGTGTTATGCTTGATTGTAGCCCAAGATTGTCTATATTTGTATAAATAGCCTGCGTGTAGACTTGTGATGTTTCTATACTCCTTGTAATTTATTACTAGTGCTATTAGGAGTAATAGTTTAGTGGTAGTACTTGGAGGACTCAAGCACTTGGAGGCATGATGAACAGGAAACGTAGAGATGGAGATCACCATGTGAAGGGCCATACTATGTCATAGTTAATGTGATTATCTGTAATTGCTTTTATGTTCCTATTTATTTTTTCTATGTATGTTATATAGTTGTTCCGAATGCATTTAACATGGTAGAAGTAAAGTTCCCTCACGTAATATTAAGCAAAATTGATGCCCTCCCAATTGGTTGCACCATCCAATATCATGTAAATTAATGGTAGGTCTACTAAAGTAAGGTGCCATTAACTTTCCTTGATTAGATGAGTTTGTGTCGGACACACACACGCATAGCATTGGTTATACTTGACAAGGTCATCATAACAGTTGTTGACCTTAGGGCATAGGGTTGGGGCCGGGGCATGGAGATGCCACCCAATAACAAGAGTCATATAGTGATATGATTAGCAAAAGGTTGCTTACCGAATTCATTAGCCTTCTAGCAGTGATGCTAAAGCACACTAGTAGACTAAGTAATTGTGGGTCTTGAATCACTAAGTACCATAAGAGGGATATGGAATTTAGTGGGAGTATCTTTATTAAATTATTTAATACAAGTTACTTCTCATGAATATTTGTCTCAGTTTTTGCATATATTTTCTGTTTTAGATCATGACATCATCTGCTGCTGCACCCACTTCTAGTTATGCTTTGCATACGATAATTGAAAAGGAAAAATTTAATCGAACGAACTTTGCGGATTGGTCCCGCAACCTGAGAATTGTTCTTAGGCAAGATAAAAAAGAACATGTTCTAGATCAACCAATCCCAGATGTGCCTAACGAGAATGATTCCAATGCTGTTAAAGCCGTTTACAAAAAGGCAGTTGATGAGTCCCTCGATGTTAGCTGTCTCATGCTTGCTGCTATGAACTTAGACCTTCAGAAGCAGTTTGAAAACATAGAGGCCTACAATATGATTGTGGCGCTTAAGGGTATGTTTGAGACCTAGGCCAGGACTGAGAGATATGAGATCTCAAAGTCCTTGTTTGGATGTAAGCTAGTCGAGGGTAGTCTGGTGAGCCCTCATGTAATCAAGATGGTTGGTTACACACAGAGCTTGAAAAAACTTGGTTTCTTACTTAGCCAAGAGTTGGCTACTGACTTGATTCTTGCATCACTCCCTTCGAGCAATTCATTATGACTTTTCATATGAATGGTATGGACAAGAATCTCACCGAACTGCATATGATGCTCAAGACAGCAGAGGACAACATTAAGAAAAGCACTAGTCATGTGTTGATGGTGCAGAAAAGTATTAGCTTCAAGAAGAAAGCTAAGACAAAAGGAAAAAGCAAGGCTAAACCTTTGGATAAGATCCACAGCATCAAGCTTAAGCCTAATTCCAAGTCTGACCCTACTTCAGAGAGTGAATGCTTCTATTGCAAAAAGTCAGGCCATTGGAAGAGAAATTGCAAAAGGTACATGGCAGATCTGAAAAAGAATGGAGTTAAGCCATCAAATTCAGGTATTAATGTTATAGATGTATTTCTTGCCGATTCTCCTAATAACTCTTGGGTATTTGATACCGGATCGGTTGCTCTTATTTGCAATTCGATGCAGGGGTTAATAAGGAGTAGGAGCGTTGCAAGAGGCGAGGTTGATCTCTGCGTTGGGAATAAAGCAAGGGTTGTTGTATTGGCCATCGGGACATTGCCGCTATATTTACCTTCAAGATTTATTATGGAATTAAATAATTTTTATTATGTTCCAGCATTAAGTAGAAACATTATTTCTGCCTTATGTTTTTTGGCAGAAGGTTATAAATTCAATATTAAGGACAATGGTTGTTCTATAATTTTGAATAAGATGTTTTATGGCTATGCTCCCATTGTGAATGGGTTGTTTATTTTAAATCTTGATGATGCACATGTTTATAACAATGATGCTAAGAGGCTTCGGCCAAATGATTTGAATCCCACTAGCATTGTCGCTTGGGTCATATTAGTCAAAAACGCATGATAAAGCTCCATAGAGATGGTCTTATAAAATCATTTGATTTTGAATCATTTGAAACATGTGAGTCTTGTCTACTTGGTAAGATGACCAAGACACCTTTCACAGGGTATTATAAGAGGGCATCCGACTTATTGGAACTCGTACATACTGATGTATGTGGACCAATGAGCACGACTGCTAGAGGTGGTTTTTAGTACTTCATTACTTTTATCGATGACTATAGTAGATACGGTTATATCTATTTAAGGAGGTACAAGTCGAAAACTTTTGAAAAGTTCAAGGAATTCCAGAATGAAGTCAAAATCAACGTGGCAAGAAAATTAAGTTTTTACGATCTGATCGTGGAGGCGAATATTTGAGTCAAGAGTTTAATAATCATTTGAAGAGTTGCGGAATTGTTTTACAACTTACGCCTCCCGGCACGCCTCAATGGAATGGGGTGTCCGAGCAGCGTAATCGGACCTTGTTAGACATGGTTCGGTCAATGGTGTGTCAGTCAGATCTACCATTATCCTTTTGGGGTTACGCTCTAGAAACTGCAGCTTTCACACTAAACAGGGTACCATCTAAATTTGTAGATAAGACACAATATGAGATGTGGACTGGAAAGAGTTCCAGTTTGTCTTTTCTAAAAATTTAGGGATGTGATGTTTATGTTAAACGTCAGATGGCCGACAAACTTACACCCAAATCGGATAAATGCTTTTTCGTGAGATATCCTAGAGAGATATTAGGATATTACTTCTACAATCGAGAAGAGGGCAAAGTGTTTGTCGCTCGGAATGGTGTCTTTCTAGAGAAAGAGTTTCTCTCTCGAAAGGCAAGTGGAAGAACAGTGCAACTCGAAGAAGTTCGATTTATCCACTTGGGGAGGACTTGGTCGGAAATGCCCCTGTTGAGAAAAATCTGGTTGAGGAACCCGTGATTGAGAAAACTCTAGTTGGAGGGACCCTGATCGAGGAGACACTTATGCCACATAGGTCGGACAGGCTGCACAAAGTACCTGCTCTGTATTCGAGTGGTATATTGTTGTTGGACATCGATAAGCCTACGACTTATAAGGAAGTGATGATGGGCCTAGATTCTGAAAAATAGCTTGGAGCCATGAGATCCGAGATAGAATCCATGGGAGACAATCAGGTTTGGAACCTGGTCGATCCGCATGATGATGTAAAAACCATTGAATGCAAATGGGTCTATAAGAAGAAGATTAATATGGATGGAAATGTTCACATCTATAAAGATAGACTTGTCACAAAGGTTTTTCGACAAGTTCAAGGAGTTGACGATGACGAGACCTTCTCACCGGTAGCGATGCTTAAATCTTTACGGATCATTCTAGCTATTGCTGCATATTTTGATTATGAAATATGATAAATGGATGTCAAAACGGCTTTCCTTAATGAAAACCTAAGTGAGGATGTGTACATGACACAACCTGAGGGTTTTGTCGATCCAAAGAACACTAGTAAAATATGCAAACTTCAAAAATCCAGTTATGGGTTGAAGCAAGCATCTCAGAGTAGGAATATTGGTTTTGATGAGGTAGTCAAAGGGTTTGGCTTCATGAAGAACGTAGAAGAATCTTGTGTTTATAAGAAGGTTAGTGGGAGCGCACTTGTAATTCTAATCTTATATCTGGATGACATATTATTGATTGGGAATGACATTCCTATGCTAGAATCTGTTAAGACCTCACTGAAAAATAGTTTTTCTATGAAGGACTTAGGAGAAGCGGCATATATGTTGGGCATAAAGATCTATAGAGATAGAGAGAAAAGGCTAATTGGATTAAGCCAGAGTACTTACATCGACAAGGTGTTGAATCGGTTCAACATGCAGGATGCTAAAAAGGGGTTCTTGCCTATGTCGCATGGAATAAGTCTTAGCAAGACTCAATGCCCTTCAACTATTGATGAATGAGAGCGTATGAGTAAGATTCCATATGCTTCAGCTATTGGGTCTATCATGTACGCTATGTTATGTACTCGATCAGATGTATCATATGCTCTAAGTGTTACGAGCAGATACCAGTCTGATCCAGGTGAAGGCCACTGGACAGCGGTTAAAAAAATTCTTAAGTACTTGAGAAGGACTAAGAATGTGTTCCTAGTTTATGGTGGTGACGAAGAGCTCATTGTAAACGTTTACACTGATGCAAGCCTCCAAACAGACAAGGATGATTGTCGTTCGCAATCTAGATTTGTATACATTTTAAATGGAGGGGCAGTGAGTTAGAAAAGTTCCAAACAAGACAAGGTTGCTGATTCTACGATGGAGGCTGAGTACATTGCGACTTATGAAGCTGCAAAAGAGTGTGTTTGGATAAAGAAAGTCATTTCTGAATTGGGTGTGATCCCTAGTGCGTCCAGCCCAATGAATATCTATTGTGATAATAGTGGAGCCATTGCGTAGGGTAAGGAACCAAGGTCCCATCAAAAGTCCAACCACATACTTAGACGATATCATCTTATTCACGAGATTGTGGATAAATGAGATGTAAAGATATGCAAAGTACAAACGGATCCAAATGTTGCTGATCCGTTGACAAAGCCTCTCACACAGCCAAAGCATGAGGCGCACACAAGAACTATGAGTATTAGATACCTGAATGATTGACTCTAGTGCAAGTGGGAGACTATTAGAAATATGCCTAAGAGGCAATCATAGAGATGATTATATTTTCATAAATGTTCATGAACTATGAGATTGTTCTTTAAAAAACATCGTGGATAATGATTAACAAAGTGCGTGACTTGTTTGTGAAACTCGGTATTCATCTTTATGATGTTCATTCTAAAAGGGGTCCCTAGTCGATAATCATATGAGGACACATATGAGTAGACTAGCATATGTATTGGTCGATGACCATGTTTCACGGGTCATAGATATGGAGATATCAAACCAATAATATGGACATATGTTAGAGAACATAGTGTTGGACATCGACCCAGTATGAGACACTGTGAGAATGTTGTTTTATTTCATGTCATCAGTTCGTCTCATATACGACATGTATGCTATATCCTTCGACTTGAGATTGTCGGATGTTCTCAATATGCGTAATGGCTTACTTAGGGTTCGTCAAACGCTACTCCATAACTGGTTAGTTATAAAGATGACTTTCTGGTTTGTCATGAAACATGCTGCGAGGTGTGGTCGATCAAGATAGGATTTTCCACTCCATACAATGGGAGAGATATCTCTAGGCCTCTCGAGTTGTCACATTCCGAAAACGCATGGCCATGCTACACAAGTAAAGAGTTTCTCGAGTCATCGAGTTAAAAGAGTTACTCGATGTCTTCGGGGAATTTGAGTCACGGCATCGAGATACAGTGGTCGAGCCATCCAAATAAGGAAGACAACAACTCGCCTTGGGTTTCATCGATATCGTGAGGCAAAAGGAAATGCATATCGGACATTGTTGAAGTTCATCCAATCTTTACATGTACTCGGGAGTTAGTAAGTCCTGCTAGGGGCCGCTATCGACTATTGGTCGATTACTCGATGGTAGAGTAGGTGTACCCAATGGTCGAGTAGGAGTGCTTAATGATCGATAGGGGTACTCTAGCTATGTCTGAGTGCACGTGAACCTATAGGGTCGCATGCTTAAGGGGCTGTAACCAATTCAGATAGGGATCCAAGTTGTAATGGGCTTAGAGTTCCTAATGGGCTTCAAGGGTTGAAACCCGTTATGGAACGTCTATATAAAGGGAGGATGTGGCGGCTTTGCGACAAGAGAGACACACAAAAACACAATAGGAATTCAGAATTCCAGAAACCCTAGCCGCCACTCCTCCTCTGTCCAGAACCGCACAGCCATTGCTAGCACTCCGGCGCATGGTGTTCCTACCCTGTACGTGTAGATACCTTGGAGGCGTTGCTACGTAGCTTCAATGCTAGGACGATTCGCAACTTGCGACAGTCACAAGGAGCTATTGGGGAGGCGCGAGGCTAGTACGACTACATCTGCACCACCGCGCTATATCGACTCTACTTCTGCTATGGGTCTGTCGTCTAGTGGTAATTTTGTAATCTATAATTTGCAGTGGTTCCTTGGTTAAGTGGTAGAAAATTTTGTTTTTTCGCTAGAGTAGCCTACCCATTCCCTAGCACTAATTGCATTATATTCAAGATATAGCAAGCTAGGTAAAAAGAGAATTGAAGATGCTAAGTTTAGATATAGCTTACATATAGATCTATTTGTTTTTTTGTGATTTAAGAAGATAGGTTGGTAAGTTTAAATATAGCTTATATGTAGATTGTAGATCCGTTTGTTCTTTAGATCCAGTGTGATTTATGATTTAGAGTAAGGTTTAGCTAGTTAATTTGTACTCTAATTTAAGAATACGTGTATGTGCACTCCTAGTGTACTTCATCATTTAACATTTATTATTATATACGTAGTGTAGATGGATCGAAGCTGGATGTACGCTGAGAACCGTGTGAGTGTTGAATACATTAATAGCATCCCTGCTTTTAGAAGAGATGTAGAGGAGGATATGTTTAACAAGGAGGTGCAATTTATGTCTTGTCGATGCATTGACTGCGAGAATATGAGGATGTTTCAAAACTCTCTACAGATCGAAGAACACTTGATTCTAAGGGGTTTCAAAAGGGGTATACATGTTGGACTAGTCATGGTGAAGTGCAGATTCTAAGGGATTCCCTCGAATTCAATGATATGCTGGATGGTATCGATTGTGCTTTCAATAAGGATAGGTTTTACGATGACAATCTGGATCAGATACTCTATGATGTAGAAGGAAACCATGATGATCAAGAGTATGAAAAATTCTGGGGCTTGATGGATAAGTCAGAGAAAACTTTGTTCCCAGGCTGCAACTCCAAGTATACAAGGTTATCATCTGTGCTTGAACTGCTGAAATTGAAGGCAACCAACGGTTGGTCCAACAAGTGTTTCACAGTGCTGTTAGGTCTATTAGCAAACATGTGTTTGGAGGGAAATGAGTTGTTGACAACCATGAACAAGGCCAAGAAGGTTCTTTGTCCCTTGGGAATGGAAGTAGAAAGAATACATACATGTCCGAACGATTGTATCCTCTACTGCAAAGAGTACGCAAACTTGCATATATGTCCGGTGTGCAACGCATCCGGATACAAATGTAAAAATCAATCAGATGATGACGACGAGGGCATCGAGATAAAGAAAGGACCTCCTGCTAAGGTGGTGTGGTACTTGCCTGTAATTCCCCGTTTGAAGCTTTTATTTGCGAACCCAAAGGAGGCAAAACTGTTGTGTTAACACTTGGAAGAGCATAAGAACGATGGAATGCTAAGGCACCCTGCTAATTCAATCCAGTAGAGAAACATCAATAGGAGGTTTCAAAAATTCAGTGCGGATCCGAGGAATATAAGGTTTTGATTGAGTACAAACGGAATGAATCCTTTCGGTAACATGAGCAGCTGTCATAGTATTTGGCCCATGATTCTCTGTATCTACAAACTTTCTCCTTGGTTGCCTATGAAGCGGAAGTACAATTTATTATCTATACTTATGCAAGGCCTGAAGCAACCTAGGACCATATTGATGTGTACCTAACACCATTGGTGTAAGATCTGAAAACACTATAGGTTCCTAGGGTACAGGTATGGGATGCTCACAAATAAGAGAACTTCACTTTGCACTGCCAGTTATTCTGCACCATAAATGATTACCCTGCACTTGCTAACCTGTCGGGCCAGAGTACAAAAGGAGCTAAAGTCTGTACTCACTACTTAGATGATATTGAGAATGTATGGCTGAATTACTTGCTTAAAACCTTATACATGCGTCATCATAGGTTCTTTCAGAGGAATCACCCATACCGCAAGATGAAAAAACAATTCGACAGAATGAACAAAGACGGTTCAGTTCCAAGGCCTTTAAGCTAGATAGATGTTCATGATATGATTAAGAACTTGGATGTTGCGTTTGGAAAGGGACTTAAATCGAGGACCCGTGAGAAAAGCATATAGAAGAAGATATCAATATTTTGGAACCTATTATATTGGGAGCACCTAGAAGTTCGGCATTACATCGATGTCATGCACGTAGAGAAGAATGTCTATAATAGTTTGATTGATATCTTACTGAACATTGAGGGCAAAATAAATAATGGTATCAACGTGTGGCTTGGCTTGGCCGATATGTGCATCAGATCTGAGTTAGCCTAGAAAAAGACCGATAAAGGTCAAACGTACTATGAACCCTCTTGTTACACTCTGTTCAAGGCCAAGAGAACTGAATTGTGCCAGTGTTTGCATGGTGTGAAAATTTTGTTTGGTTACTCCAACATGAAGAGACTTGTTTCAATACAAGATTTGAACTTAACTGGCCTGAAGTCTCATGATTATCATGTGTTTATAACACAGATGCTCCCTATTGCAATTAGAAGTATTTTACTGATCAAGCTCCGGGAGACAATCACAAGGCTATATTATTTCTTTAACACAATTGCTTAGAAGGTCCTCGATCCTGAAGAACTAGATGCTCTATAGGCCGAGGTGGTGATGACTATGTAATTTTGAGATGTATTTTCCTTCGTCATTTTTCGATATCATGGTTCATCTCATTGTTCACCTTGTGAGAGAGATAAAGATGTGCAGGCCCGTGTTCGTACGTAGTATGTACCCATTCGAGAGGTACATAAGAATTCTCAAGTCTTATGTACGGGATCGATCTCGATCGAAGGGTAGCATTGTCGAAGGTTATACAACCGAAGAGGTCATCAAATTCTGCGTTGATTACATTGCTTAGGTTGAACCGATAGTTGTACCTTGATCTTGCCATAAGGGGAGGCTCCAAGGTATCAGAACCATCGAAAGGAAAGCAATCACACCTGATCCAGTTGCGTGTGCTTAAGCCCATTTCACGGTTTTGCAACATATGGCTATAGTGTTCGCGTATATCGATGAGCACAAGAACTAGATAAGGCAAGAGAATCTAGGGCAACAAAAGTCTTGGAAAACGAGACAACATTACCTTCAGTTCAACAGATAGTTGAAGGAGTGACCCATCACTGAGGCTGACATAATTGACAAAAGGGTCAACATTTACAGTTGTAATATGGAAAGGATACGACTTAAATGGGTACATATTTTACATGAAAGATCAGGATATGATAAACTAGAACAGTGATGTTCGTATAGATGTGTTCAATACCGCTGGATCGACGAGAAGCTTGTACTATGGGTTGATAGAGGAGATTTGAGAGCTCGACTATGTACTATTTATAATTCTCTTATTTCGGTGCCGTTGGATACACCTCCAACAGTTGAAGATTGACAAGTATGACATTACTACTGTCGACCTCGAACTTGTCAGATACTACGACGAACCATTCGTACTGACTAACCAAGTTGTTCAAGTCTTCTATGTAACCAACCCGTCCAACAAGAAGCGCCTTGTAGTTCTTCAAGGAAAAAGGAGGATTATCGGAGTTGAAAATATAGTTGATGAGGAAGAATACAATCAATTTAACGAGTTGCCTCCTATTAGAAATGGCATAACGGTCCATGAAAAACAACCAGAGGAAGCTAGCTACACACATGTCGATCATCATGAAGGGCTAATTTTTATACAAAAGAATAAACAAGTGGAGTTATGATGAGGTCATTATTTTTATTCTAAGTGTACCTGTATTTTAATGTCAACCAGCTAGCTATGAATGTCTGGTCAATATATATCTTACTTCAAGGACAGTTTGTCATTGATTTTGTGTTGCAGAACTTAGTTCTTTGTACAATTCTCCAATGAATGTATTATGTCCAATCACTGATCAAAACTCTAGTTTGAATTTTAGTTCAAACTTGTTTAAACTAGTTAAACTTGACATCCTAAAGATTTTTAAAAAAATCGCATGCAATACATAGAGAAATATACATGTTTTGGATCATGGTGCCCTAAGTAATTATACTTAGAGTTGGAGTATGTATTCCCAGGAGTGTGAACCATTTTCATATATATATGATACACATTTATGGCACACTGAAATTATTTCAGGTCAAGGTGGGAAAAGAAATCTTTGGTAATATCAGCGAGAGGCCAAACGCTATTCAATTTGGTAAAAGAGAACTAAAAAAGAATGCAAATAATAGTTAATTTGTTTTAGTTTAGCATTCTATATCATCCTTGAATTCATAACCTCCAGAATTAATTCAAGTTACGTGAGCAAAAGCTGGTATTTAGTTCCAAATTGAAATATGTACCTACCAAGAATGAAATATGTACCTACAATTTCTATTGTGTTTATACTATAGTTAAATATGTACCCACAATTTCTATTGTGTTTATACTATTGTTAAAAAAACATGACAAAAGAACCTACAAAATAGAAGCAGCAACACTTACCTTCATTCCAGACTATTCATCACAGACGGTTCAATGTTAGAATCGTCTGTGATGGCAAGCCTCTCCTAACCATAGCTATCACAGACACCACCATTCTTCTCTCGACACCACCATTCCTACCCGTGCCTTTGCCCCCCACCTCTATCCCCCGCACCTTTGCCCTGCGCCTCTACCTCCCGCACCTTTGCCCCAAACCATCGTCCTTCTCCCCCTGTGCCTCTACGCCCCGCGCCCAGCGACACCGGCCGCCTCACCCACGCCTCTGCCCCTTGCCTTTGCCCCTTGCGCCTCTCCCTCGGCGGTGGCTACCTCACCCTCTCCCTCGGTGGCAGCTACCTCATCTCCCCCGTGCCAAACCCTAGGCAACCAGAAAGAAGTATTTAGAAGAAACTAGAAAGAAGGACAAATTCGATATGCAATCATCTTCTTCTTCCCAGCCTATACCTTTTATTCCACTTTTGCCCAATAGAAAGTCACCACCTCAACCATTGATAGCTACACCACCTCAACCTTCCACTATCAACCCATCAACTCCATTACTTAAGTGTTTCAATTGTGGAGCGCCCTACTATGCCAACATCTGTCCAAAGAAATCCCTTACTATAAATGTGACAAGAAAGGACATCACCAGATGAACTGTCCTTACCCAGCTAAACAATTAGGATATAATAATACGTGAAAGCCTTCCTCCAAATGCTATAAATATGGAGGCCCCCATTATGCTAACAACTCCCCCCAACTACCCATTAGGTGCTACCATTATGGCCAAGAGAGACATAAGAGGTACAATTGCCCACTTCTAGCAACTATAGCGAATAGAAATAGGGCTTAAGGTGAGGAAATAGAGTGGTGAAAGAGAGCGGAGCGATCTAATTTCTTTCCTTATTTTAAAGAATAAAGAAACTATTTTTGAACCATAATCTATGTAGTGAATAAAATATCTTTCATCTTACAAATACAGTACTGATAAAGACAATTGTCCAACCTGATTGCATATAAAATTTAGCTCTCTTAAATTTACTTTATTTCCTTTTCTACGTACGTTTATGAATTGTTGTTTTACCAACTTTCCTAATCTTTTAAGACCTAACACAATTTAGTTAAAAAGAAGATGATGTACCCTCATTCCTGGTCATTGAACGGATCTGATGAGTCGAACATACAAAAAAAGGCACAGTCCAAGAGGGCTAAGTAAAAGGCCCCAAAACCAATATAGCACCACGGTTATCGATCCGTAGGACGGGGCCCTTCCCGCACCTTTGAAGGCAGCAATAGCATTCTGGATATTGTGCAGGATAGTTGGAGGGAAAGGGTCCCTATCACCTATCCATCTTGGAAGTCGTTGACAAATGAGGAGCGTGACAGTCTGGTGATAGAAATTTTCACATCTTTTGGGCTCCCAGAAGATGCAATGCACATACTGCGACGGTTTGCGTTGCTAGTGATAGGAAAGGCTTAGAAGAACTTCAAGAGCACCCTTGTTAGTAATTACGTGAGTAAGGAAATGACTCCATTCCAAAAGTACGGATTCATCATTGAAGACGTCTTGGAATGATTTGTTGAGATGAAGACAACGGAAGAATTCTTACGTCAAAGTGAAGCGCACAAGACCATCTAGGCAAAAAACACCCACCTGCACAGACTCGGCATCACTGGGTACATAGGTAAGATCGCACAATAGAGGAGAGAGGACGACGAGGAAATCCAGAAGGAGGCCTCCCTACCATTTGCCTCAATCTTAAACCCACGTGCCCAAAACTGGGTAAGAGCAAGGTCACATCCCACGTCTTCAGACGGCGTGTCCTTTGCAAAGCCCACAGATGAGGAAATGTCCTAACGCTTGGTAATATATCGAACTACATAGTTTGTAATTAGTCCATATATAACTTTATAAGTGAAATAACATATTAGGATCTTAGATGCAGATAACATTGAGTACAGAATCTTCCTAGGGCTCTTTCTAAGTAGTTAGGAAGAAAGATATACCCTCCATGGCCTTAGAAAACAAGGAGCACCCAGGTAGCACACGAGGCAAAGTTGCTTTCGTTCCCCAGAAAACGGGATTCCCACAAGACTCCGACATGTATCGCAGTAGGAAAAGAACCAAAGTTGAGCGCGAGGAACGGCTAGTAGCAATCATTGAGGAAAGGGTTGAGGAAAGCTTAAGAGCACAATTCGATGATCAACAAATAAGTCTTGAGGAAAGGATGGAACAAAGGGTGGTTGTGGAGAGGTACGTACAAACCACACAAGTCCCAGAAGCATCGACACAATTAAGCCCAACTAACCGTTAGAGTAGCTATGTGTCCACCCCTAAGATAGACGTGGAGGACGCCAAATATCCTGTCGATGACATCCAAGTAATATATTTGTCTTGTATGCTCTATAGATAGACCTGTTGGACGTCTTAGCTAATTGTATACCCTTTTGTTGATGGCCATACAGTGCAATCTCCAAGTGAGGCTTGCCAATGGCTCTGTTTCCCTGTAAGTTGCTTGGGGTTGCGCATATCCATTTGATCCAAGGGCGATTGTGCACGGTCGCACAGTAGTGCCGGGTTACACAAAGGTGAATGTCGATGGTATGCATGAAATTTTCAAGGCTATCACGCTGGAGATGTCCCCAAACTATGAGATCATGACATTAGGAGATACAATTGGCACATTCATCCAGTGGCCCAAGAGAGACATCTCCTTCAACGACCATCCTGCAGCACCAAAGCTACACACATAACATGAGCCACCTGCTGTGCCAGAGCTACCAGCACTACCGAAGCCACGTGCTACACCGAAGCAGGCTACCAACTCGGCTACCATGCCCCGTACCGCATAGTCTAGTACTTCACTTCGGGCCCCGTCGTCTCTCGTGAAGACGACCTATGATAGAAGGCAAGGCGATGACAAGGGCAAATCGAAGTCGACAACGGAGGCGCCTAACTTTTCGTTGGCCCTATTGCTTGGAAATTCAATCTAGGACAACCGTTCGTGCCAGAACAGCGACAGTGGATGCTTTTAATAGCTTGCGTTAGATTGCAAAATTGGTGCATGGAACAAGCCAACAAGCCAGCTGCATAATGGGTATCGAGTATCTCGATCGGCTTCAAGGAGGAGCATTTCTTGCACCAGTCATCATGAGGCTTCTTTGTGGTCAGCTTTAACGACTTGTTCGATCTCTACAACCTCGACGCCTCACTCATGAGATGCTGAACATTATAAGTGTGTGCAATCATGGTCTACATTCGTGTCATACCAATAAATGTCATATTTATATGATTATTGCTTTTGTACATATAGATACATGATCATTGAAGCAAAAAAAAAGAGAAACAACTGGTGGGTTTTCTAGACCCACACATGGTGTCCAAGCAAACTATAGACAAAAATTTACAAGTCGTTCAGGAGTATGTGGAAAACACATTACTGGCTCAATGTGAAACAAAATACATACTTTTAGCCCATAATCTGGGGTAAGTGCTTCACTAGTTGCTATACTTGTTGATTTGTACTTTACACGCAACTCGAAGTTAGATTGAATGACCATGGCGACATACCTGTATTGGTTTTACTGGGTTCTACTTGAAATTATAACAAGACAGAACCGGGTAATTTACCTTGATTACAGAAAGGGCGACACCCACAACTTGACACCTATCGCAAAATTACTCGAGACATCATTCAATGTCTACAAAGTTTGTGAAGGGCCACACAAGTACTCGTCGCAGTTGAAGCACATTCATAAGTTTCTGGTATCTGCTAGTACGCAATAATCCTATATCACACTCCATCATAATACCTCTGGAACTAACTAATTCTATTTTGGAGTGCCACCAGCAGCCAAAGGGCACTAACCAATGTGGATTCTACGTTTACCATAATATGCAACTCCTCACGGATAAAAAGACTACCAATGACTGGAGGTTTGTCAATCTTACAATAATTGTTTCGTACTTATCAATTTATATACATGTATGACCTTAGTCTTCCCATCAATAGGCTTAGAAATGTGCTACAACTGGGTTGGAGCAGACTGATCTACTAGGAATTCGAGGACAACTCTGTGACTTCTTGTTGCGTGAGGTCATAAATCCAGAAGGCAAGTGTCACTTAGCCTGACCTGATGAGTTATAAATTTGTTAGTTACCATTTGAGTTAATTTGTGAACCTTGTGCTATGAATTTTTGAATTGTAGTTATGGATTCAATTAGCTAATATATCTGAGTTGATTTCTAAAATGGATGTGCTGTATGTGGTGTGTAATATGTAATCTGAGTTGATTTCAAAAATGTATGATGTAATATGCTTATGATGTAAATTATGTAATCTATTTTGTTTTGTTTCAAAAGGTTTGGTTAGCAATTCCTGAGGCTAGCCAGTAAATAGTAAAAAATAATATCACAGATAGTCTATGATGACATAGACATACAATTCCACTTTAGAACCGTTTGTGATGTATGTCATCACACACGGATATATCTTAAATCATAGACATCTGTGATGATCTATATATCACACACGGTTCTTGTTTCGTCTGTGATGTGCCCTTATATCACTAACACTTTGTTACCGAAGATTCATAAAACCATCTAAGATAACGATTTTGAACCGTCTGTGATAAGATTTTTTGTAGTAATGTCTAAATAGGTAGGTATGGAGGCATCAGCTTTGGCCAGCCATTTGTTGGTACAGGTGCCTCCTGGTGTGACGAATGGATGGATCTTATCTTAGATCGACAGAATTGAATTCCTATTGCTACGGGGTTGTTTAGTAAGAAGAGCTGAGATGAGCTGGTGTACAATAGTATCATAGTTATTTGGTACTAGTAGTACTGGAGTTGTAGTATACTTGAATGAACTTGCTAGCTAGCTAGAGCAAAACGTTATCTTGCATGTGCATTTGTCCCCTGCCATTGTAAAGCTTCTTCTTCTTCCTTGTAATTTTTTGCTTTGCTGGATCAGTACTAGTGCAATTAATTTACAGCTAGCCTAGGATGCAACAGCAGTCGCAGGTAGTCCAGCTCAAGAAGATGACCCGGCTGCTCCGGCAAGCTCTGCCTCGGCTTCCTTGATGAGCGTGTCCAGCTCCAAATCGGAGTCGTAGTCGGAATCGGGTCTCTTGGTCAGTTCCAGCATCGCCAGGAACTCGTCCTCCACCCTGCTGCTGTCCCCGTCCAGCTCCAACTCCAACTCCATCTCCATTATGCCGGGCTTGGGCTTGCTGGGCTTGTCGTCCTCGTCGTCGGTGGTCAGCAGGTTGTCGGACGGCGGGGGCCTGGTGATGGTGCCGTGCTTCTCGATTGTGATGAAGCCGGCGGACTCATCGTCGGAGCTGTGGCGCCCTGCTGCTGCTGGTGCTGTTGTTTCTTGCTGGTGCTGTTGTTCACCCGCGTCGCCGTCCGCATCCGTAGGCCTGGCAGTGGCAATGGCAGGCAGGAGGAGTAGCTGCAGCACCGCGCCTTAGTAGTGTTGGAACAGAACGCGAAAACATTTTGAGACAATTTTCTTTTTATTACTTCTCGCTTTGTTCAATTATAAAACTGAGGCCTACCCCTATATTTATACCCAAAAACACAACTCTAAGAAACGGAATAGGATTCTACTTCCATGTCCTAAATGGACTCCTCATCCTAAACTTTCTTAAATACAAACTTTCCAAACTAATACTTTCCTATTACAAGATTACTTCTAACATTTTCCCCCCTAATCTTGTAATATTTAATTTCTAACACAAACTTTACCTTTCTCATATTTTCCTCTCTTTTCTCTGTTTCTCAGGCACAGCTACTGCATGCACATGCACTCCTCTATTTTCCTTCCTGTCTTTACTTGTATAGCTTACTACCGTATTGTTCTTTTCTTGCATGCAGCCTGTTGCATCTCCTCCTGAACTTCTAGCTGCTACATCCTCACGCGCGCAACATCCAGGACTCGATCTGCTAATGATGCTCCTTTGGTTTGCATAGCTAACGATTGCTTCGTCTGTTTTTCTTGCATGCGCATTGCGTACTGCACCTGCCTGTACAGCAATCTTTTTTTTTCTCCGATTCTTGCGCCACCGCTAGCCTCACGGAGCCTCTCTCCTCTGGCCTTCTTTTTTCTTCGCGGCGCTGGCACTTCAAACTACTTTCATGACAAACCCGTTTACAAGTTTTCAGGGAAATCTTGTACAACCGATTTGGGGATCTCATGACCTTCATTAACAAATCTTTGTTCTTGTCATAAACACGCAAGAACTCCGCCTGCAGCTCTACCCTGCACCCTTCTTCTGCCATCTGTCCAAGACTGAGTATGTTATTACACAAACTCGGTATATAATAAATTTCCGAAAATATCTTTTGATCGCCGTTCTTTCATTGTACCAACATTGTTCCTTTGCCTTTTATTTGCACCGTGGAACCATCACCGAACTTGACTTTTCTTGAAATTTTCTCATCAAGCTCATGAAACACGGAGCGATCTCCAGTCATGTGATTGCTTGCTCCATTATCCAAGTACCACAAATCAGTGTGATCGTGGCTATCTCCTTCCATGCATAGTTTAGGAACTATCTTCTCATTCAACATCAGTATATTCGGCTCTTCTTCTTTGCACAATGAGAGTAGTAGAGCCGGTTCGTCATCTGCAGTGGCTTGGGTGATGTTTACCTCCTCGTTCTTCTTCTTGTTTCTGCAATACGAGGCGTAGTGTCCATACTTGTTGCAGTTGAAGCACTTTATATGACTGCGACACTCCGCCGCGTAGTGACCATATTTTTCACATTCAAAACATTTGATATGTGACTTATCTCGTGGTCTGTTATCACCGTCTTGTTCAATCTTGTCTCCTCGGCCACCTCTACCTCCGCGGTAACCGAAACTGCCGCGTCCACGCCCGCGGTTAAACTGATTGTGATCACCTCTTTCATCTCCTTTTAACAACAACACCTGCTCGTTACGGGACTGATACCCTTGCTCATTACAGGATTGATACCCCTTCAGTAGCTCCTCATGCGCCTTGAGCGAGTCGGTGATCTCCTCAATTTTCATGTTCTCCAAATCAGGGGAGTACATGAGCGTGGTGACGACAGGCACGAACTTTTCTAGTAGCACGCGTAGGTACTTCTTCACTGCCACAGATTCCTCCATCCTGTCGCCGAGAGAAATAATATGATTGTACAATGAAGTAAGCTTACCGGCGAACTCGTCCACCGTCTGGGTTTCTCCCATCTGAAGATTCTCAAACTCGTTCCGTAGATTTTGTAGTCGCACCTCCTTCACGCGGTCAACTCCCACGTGCATCTTCTGAAGCGTTATCCATGCTTCACGCGCTGTCTCCTTCCCGATGAGCTGATGCATCATCGAATCTGGTACCGACTGATACATTGCAGCAAGAGCTATCTGATCTATCCTGTCATCTTCCACAACCTTTCCCTTTGGATCGACTGCACCCCAAACACCCTGAGCGCGCAAGTTTGCCTTCATCTTCATTGCCCATACCGGGTAATTGTCGATTGTTAGGAGAGGATATTGGAGGGATATAGCCCCACTCTGAGTCTTCGTCTTCTCACCCATAATTTTCAGGTGCTAAAAAAATGTTCTTGTGTTGTTACTAGAAGATGTGTCAACTAGTACTTATGAACAAGCACGCTGCTTCGCTTTTTCTTTGTCTCGGGTGGCTCGCCGTGCTGTCCTGCAGCCGCACACGGGATGTCCTTTTCCTGCTGCTGCGCACCTACCGATTGGAGCTTCCCAGCGACACGTCTCCTGCCTAGAGGTGGGCGTCGTGCCGGGCCGGGCCGGCCCGGCACGGGTCCATCGTGCTTCGTGCCTGAACCGTGTCGGGCCGCGACGGCCCGTCGTGCTCGTCGTGCCGTGCCGTGCCGGTTCAACTCGTCTTCGGCGAGCCCAGGCACGGCCCATTTGCGTTTCGTGCCTGCTTCGTGTCGTGCCGGCCCAGGCCCGACCCATTTGCACTATTTCAACGAGAGGAAAAGAGCCGGAGATACATAGAATTAAGGCAGTGAATGCAAATATTATGAGAAAAAGAACTAAAATTTATTTATTATCGAACAGTTACATAGAACGAGAAGGATGTGCTCAATACGAACGAGAGAGGGGAGAATGGGCGAGAAAGAGAGTGAGCGAGACAGACGAGAGAGATTGAGAGAGACTGGTGAGAGAGAGAGCTGAGAGAGATTGAGAGAGACGAGCGAGAGAGAGCAGCTTCTTGCACCGTCTCTCAATCTCTCTTAGCTCTCTCTCTTCTGTTTTGTCCGTCTCTCTCAGATGTTGGCGATAGAGGTGACGTTCATGCTACTGGGTGTATCCATGACGGTCACGCTCTGTGAGTCAGTGACCTTCATGCTAGGCTTCTTCCTCATGCCCTGGATCATCAGGCCCAGTATAGCCCATTCTACAGTGTCGTGCCGTGCCGGGCCGCCCATCGTGCCTGATTCTCGAGCCCGGCACGACCCGTGCTACAGTGTCGTGCCGGCCCGGCACGGTCCACTTCGTGCCGGGTTAGGCTTCGTGCCGGACCGTGACGTCGTGCCTCGGGCCGGTCCAAAAGAGCCCGGCCCGAGTGCCCACCTCTACTCCGCCTGCTGCCACCTGGAGGACTTCTACACGCACCGTGAAGCTCAACTTCTGCTTTCGGCGTCAGACTCCGGCTCCGTCTCGGATGCGTTCTGTGGCCTTACGAGTTACGACTCGCGTCTCGGATTCGACGAAAAACATTTCGCCTTGCTCGCGAGTCGCGGCTGCAGCACGAACTCACTCAACCGTAGCCTCGTACAAGCAGTATTGCGCTTTGCTTCCGTGATGGCTTCCAATCACGATCTCTGCTGGATAGCTTGCCTACGTGCTGCTACTTCTGTATGTCTTCGAGACGTCGACTTTTTTTCCACGTCCTGCTCGCCGCACGGGATACACTAATTGTTGGAACAGAACGTGAAAATATTTTGACACAATTTTCTCTTTATTACTTCTCACTCTGTCCAATTACAAAACTCTGGTCTACTCCTATATTTATATCCAAAAACACAATCCTAAGAAACGGAATAGGATTCTAATTCCATGTCCTAAATGGAATCCTCATCCTAAACTTTCTTAAATACAAACTTTCCAAACTAATACTTTTCTATTACAAGATTTCTTATAACAAGTAGTACCTGATGTGGCGATGCATCGTCTGTGGTGCAGCGCGAGAGTGAGCACCGCGCCGGCTGCCTCGCCGCTGAGCACGAAGCTGAGGACCTTTGGGGAGTGCATCATCATGTATTCGAGCTCGCCTCCTGCGAGGTCGACCTGGAACACGCCGACCGTACTCGTGTCGCCATGGCCATGCGCTGTATGGCCGCACACGGGGACGGAGACGTTGATGGTGATGGAGCTTAGGGCCGTTCCGCGCGCACAGTGCAAGAGGAGCACCTCATTGTGGAAGGCGGCCACGCCCTCCGAGGCGGAGGTGCGCACACACACCGGCGGCTCCCGCTCCTGCTCCTGGCCAAGTCCAAGATGGCGATGATGGCATTGGCACCCCACCTCCTCGACGGCGGCGGGCAGCCCGGTGACGCGCTGCGCCTGCAGGCACACCACCGCCACCTCCTCGACCATGAATGGACGCGCGTACGATCCGGAACGAGGAGGAGCTTGAGCTCCTTTACATCTACTAGCTTAATTAGCTAGCTAGTCTGGTAGGCCGGACGGAGAGGAGTACAGTACAAAACTCGGCGTGCATGCATCCTATTCCTATCGATCGTCGCATCGCTATTCTACTATATAATGATGGATGATAGAGATTGCGTGCGTGCATCCGCCCCGTCTGGATTCTGCCCGCACTACGCTAAAATCTGCAATAGGTGACGGTCTATTTGTGGCGGTTTTTTTCGAACCGCCACAAAGATATTTATCAGTGGCGGTTCAATTTCATAAATGGCGGGAAAAATATCAGTGGCGGTTCTATCCTCGAACCGCCACTGATAATGAATATCGATGGCGGTTCGAGGTAGAACCGCCGCGATAACATACATTATCGATGGCGGTTGGAGGCTAGAACCGCCATCGATAACTAGGTTATCGATGGCGGTGCTATCCTCCAACCGCCATCGATTTATTGATTATCCGTGGCGGTTCTATCCTCGAACCGCCATCGATAATGATTATCGATGGCGGTTCGAGGATAGAACCGCCACGGATAATGTTATTAGTGGCGGTTCTAGTTAAAAACCGCCATCGATAATATTGCCTATAAATAGGTGGTCGATGCAAGACCTTGGTCTTCTTCCTCCCGAGAGCAAACCAAAACTTCTAAATTTGATTTCGCTTTCTCCAATTCTTGTGCTTGTACTTCCTCTAGTTGTTCCTTGGTGAGTTATTTTTTCTCCTCTCTTGATTTGTGTTAATCTTGTTGCAATTTAATTTTTAAACCAAGTTTAATTAGGGTTTATATGTAGATGAGATGAAAAGTTTAGATTTTGTTTATTTTTATTTAGGTACCATTTTGTAGTTGATGAATTTATTTCCTAGCTAGGTTCATTAGATGATGTTGTGTTCCTTTTATAGATGATGAATTATGATTAAGCATATATTTAATATTAATTGCATTTTAAGTTAATTTGATACATGATGAATTTATTATCTAGCTCCTTTAGATGATAAGTAATTAGATTGGTTTTTTAATTACTATTAATTGGGTTCTATTAGTGTACGGACATGTACATCTTGCATATATATGAATTTATTATCTAGCTCCTTTAGATGATAAGTTATTAGATTAGTTTTTTAATTACTATTAATTTGGTTCCATTAGTGTACGAACATATACATCTTGCATATAATAAATTTATTTAATTAAGATTATTGGGTATTAATATAAATGAAATTTTAGTTAATTTGATAGGTGGGTGCTCATCATTTTTAGATGATGAATTTATTATCTAGCTTCTTTACGGAAAAGTATTGATTAGTTTTTAATTACTATTAATTTGGTTCCATTAGTGTGGACATATATTAAATTTATTTAATTAAGATTATTGGATATTGATATACATGAAATTTAAGCTAATTTGGTAGGTGGATGCTCATCATTTTTAGATGATGAATTTATTATCTAGCTCATTTAGATGATAAGTAATTAGATTAGTTTTTAATCAATTTTTATATGTTAATTAATTTTAGATGGACCGAGATGGATGTACAATGCGAACTGCATGTAGAGATTACATCGACGGGTATCTGCTTTTCTAAGAGCCACTGAGGAGAACAAATTGCATAAGAAGACGGAGTACATACATTGTCCATGCATTGATTGCAAGAATGAGAAAATGTTTTGGACAAAGAGCACATCCACTTGCACTTGATTCAAGAGGTTTTGTACTTGGCTATACACGTTGGACAAGTCACGGTGAAGAGGAAAACATACATGAAGGTGATAACGTATTGGATGATGGAGAAGGCATTATGGCGGTGACATCGCTTATGGATCGATGAGGATAGGTTGGACATTGATGACGATAATAATCTTGCTCGATGTTGCGCGATGCGAAGGGAACTACACTAGTCGAGAGAGTTTAATCAATTCAAGGGTTTGTTGGACGACTCGGACACACCTTTGTTCCCTGTTGCAAGGAGGAATACACAAAGTTGCACACCGTGCTTTCACTTCTAAAATTGAAGGCAAGCAATGGTTGGTCCGATAAAAGTTTCACGGCGCTATTACATCTCTTAGCGGACATGCTTCGGATGGAAACGTATTGCCGATAACCACTTATTTAGCTAAGAAGGTTGTATGTCCATTGGGATTGGAATTAGAAAGAATACATGCATGTCCAAGCGATTGTATACTCTATCGCAAAGAGTATACTGACATGCATGTATGTCCGGTGTGCAAATCATCGCGATACAAGCGTAAAGACCATGACAATGAGGGCACCGTGGTGAAGAAAGGAGCTCCGCTAAAGTGGTGTGGTATTTACGGTAATACCTCGGTTGAAGCGTTTATTTGGAAACAAAAGCATGCCCAATCGATGCGATGGCACTCGGAAGAGCGTAAAAGGATGGAAAGTCGAGACACCTGCCGATTACGCGGTGGAGAACCATCGATAGGCTCTTTAGGATGGACTTCGGAATGAACCGAGGAATGTAAGGTTTGGGTTGAGTACGGATGGAATGAATCCTTTCGGTAACATGAGTAGTATTCATAGCACTTGGCTCGTGACTCTCTGTATCTACAACCTTCCTCCTTGGTTGTGTATGAAACGAAAGTACATTATGATGTCGCCGCTATCCAAGGGCCGAGACAACTGACAATGATATTGATGTATACCTACAACCATTGGTGGAAGATCTTGTGATATTGTGGAGCGAAGGTGTACAGGTATGGGATGAGTACAAGCGAGTACTTCACCCTCACGCGCATTGTTGTTTTGCACCATCAATGATTTCCCGCCCTTGGTAACCTATCCGGTCGTCTTGTAAAGGGGCCAAAGCATGCCCCATTGCATGGATGAAACCGCAAGTGTGTGGCTCAATAACTCAAGGAAAACTGTACATGCATCACCGCAGTTCCTTCGAGAATCACCCCTACCGCAATATGAAGAAACAATTCGACGGAACAAAAGAGGATGGTATAGCTCCAAGGCCTCCTCGTGGGAAGAGGTATATGATATGGTTAAGGATATTAATGTTGTACTTGGAAAGGAGAGAGTAATAATAAATCGAGGTCTCGTCTTGAGAAGATCACATGGAAGAAGAGATCGATATTTTGGAACTTGCCTATTGGAAGGACTTAGAAGTTCGACATTTGCATAGACGTCATGCATGTAGAGAAAATGTATGTGATGACTTGATTGGTATTTTGTCAATATTCCTAGCAAAACTAAGGACGGATCAAGGCACGAAGGGACTGGAAGATATGAAAATCGAGTGAGCTACATCCTCGAGACAACGGAAAGGCCGACTTTACCTTCCCCACACTTGCTACACTCTATCCAAGAAAGAGAGAATGACCTCGCAAATGCTTGCATGGTGTGAAAGTTCCATCCGCTACTCCGCAAGCATCAAGAAACCGTGTCCATGAAAGATTTGAAGTTAAGCGGCATGAAGTCTCATGATTGTCATGTGATGATGACACAAATGCTTCCTATTGCAATTAGAGGTATTTTGCACGAAAAGGTCCGAGAAGCAATCATGAGGTTGTGTTTCTTCTTCAACACGATTTCACGAGAGGTCATCGATCCCATCGGACTTTCGAACTACGAGAATGATGTGGTGAAGACACTATGCCGCTAGAGATGTATTTCCCTCCATCATTTTTCGATATAATGGTTCATCTCATTGTTCACCTTGTGAATGAGATAAATGTATGTGGCCCCGTATTCTGCATCGATGTACCCGTTCGAAAGGTACATGGGTATCTGAAGAAGTATGTACGCAATCGATCTCGGCGGGGTTGCATTGTGGAAGGTTATGCAACCGAGGAGGTTATCGAGTTTTGCGTGGATTACATGGAGGGGTGGAACCGGTAGGAGTGCTCAGATCTCGCCATGAGGGTAGGCTAGCCGAAAAGGGACGATTGGAAGGAAATCAACAAATTCTTACGATCATGGATTGTTCAAAAAGCTCATTTCACGCCTTGCAACAATCGGTTGAGGTGTCCTCGTACATGGACATGCACAAGGATAAGCTACGAGAGGAAAATCGTGGACGATCGAGGCTTGGGTAACAAAAGAGCATAACCGCTTGTTCAATCATTGGTTCAAAGAGCATGTGACTGGAAAGAAACGAGTGTTATGTTGAGGTGGTTGGCAAAGGGCCATCGGTACAATCTTGACATGGCAAGGATACGACATAAATGGATATACCTTTTACACGAGATCTCGGGATAGCAAAAGCACTTACCAAAATAGTGGTGTCGCATAGATGCCTATGACAACACAGAGCGAGAAGAAGACTAGCTTCTATGGGTTCATAGAAGAGATTTGGGAGCTCGACTATTGTATTTTTAAGATCCCGATGTTTGGTGTCGTTGGGTACAACTCCCAAAGGGTGTCAAGGTGGACAAATGCGGCTTCACTACTTTGGACATCGAACATGTCGGATCTGAGATTTACCATTCGTGACTTGCGAAGCAAGTAGCACAAGTCTTCTATGTAATCGACCGACGATAAGAAGCGGCATGTAGTTCTTGAGGGAAAAGAAGGATCGTCGGAGTTGAGAATGTCGTGGATGAGGATGAGTACAACCAGTTTGACGAGTTGCCTCCTTTCGTAGATGGCAACATCGGGCTCGAGGAAGAAACCACTCAAGAAACTACCTATCATCGCGACGATCATGAAGAAGGGCAAATTGTGAAAGAAAATAATTAGCTATATACGAGTAATGGCAATGTGATGTAAACAATATGCATTTGTATGGAGTAATGGAAATATGGTGTTATGCATTTGTGTGGAGTAATGGAAATGTGGGTCATTAATATATTACTATATTAGGATTATATAGGGTAATTACTATATTCGATTACACAAGTTTTAATGGTTTCTCCTCCGGTATGAATTAAAACCAAATATATTGTACATAGTACATAAGGCATTTATGATATTAGAACATATTTAGAAATAATATTCTATTCCTGGTATACATCCTAGAAGATATGAAAATAAACAGTAGAGATTATATAGGTATATTACTATATTAGAAATATATATGGTCATTATCTCGTGGCGGTTGGTGTATAGAACCGCCACAGATACATTATCGATGGCGGTTCGTATAAAGAACCGCCACGGATTATATATGTATCAGTGGCGGTTCTTGTGAAGAACCGCCACAGATAAGTGAATCTGTGGCGGTTCGTATAAAGAACCGCCACAGATAATTATGTATCAGTGGCGGTTCTTGTGAAGAACCGCCACAGATAAGGGTATCAGTGGCGGTTCGTATAAAGAACCGCCACGATAATTATATCATCATGGCGGTTCTTTTGAAGAACCGCCACGAGATAGTATCGATGGCGGTTCTTGTTAAGAACCGCCACGATAAGGCCCCACATATAAAAGTCGACTGATCATTCTTCTTCTCACCGCTGTTCTAACCCTAAACTCCTGCGCTTCACTCTTCGCCCGAGCCCGACGCCGCCACGGTCTTCGCCCCGACGCCGTCCGACGCCCGCGCCAAGCCCGACGCCGTCCGACGCCTGTGTGCGCCCCGACGCCTCGACACTCCGACGCCCGCGCCGCTTTCCACCGACGCGCCCGACGCCGCCCAACGCCGCCGAAGCGCCCGCGCCCTCGACGCCTCGACACCGACGCCCGCGCCGCGCCCCTCCACCGACGCGCCCGACGCCGCTTCGACGCCGCCGGCGCCGCGCCCTCGAACGACGCCCCGACCGCACGACGCCGCGCATTCCTAGGTATGTTCTACCTTCATTCGGATGGCTCTGTTCTTTAGCTCGCTTGTTCGATCGATAAAATGTTGCTTTGCTTGTTATTGCATCAAGATATTATGGTAATATAAACCAACTGAAATAGGTTAACTTTTTCACTGCTAGTCTACTACTCATTCCATCATGCTGTGCTGAGTTTGGTGGTCAAAAGATTGCCCAACTGATAGCCTACTTGGTCCTATTGTTTAGTAGATAGGTAGTACTCGTGATTCTCTTCTTGTGGGTTTTGTGGGCGCTTGCCATCTAAAGTGCTGCCTAAGTTCCCCTCAGTGCAGGGTAAAGGGCGGATACGTGTTGAGCGAGGGGAAAGGATCAAGGGTGCGTAGTATGCTTCTTACCCGCTTTATCTGCTAGGTCTAGGATTGGTTTTGTTAACTAGAGATCTTTTCCTGAGCGTTTACACCTCTTCCATTTAGTGCTTGGAAAGTTGCAGGGGCGTTTGACAATCCAAAATTCATTGTCAAATCTTGCCATGCAGCTGTAAGAATGGGTAAAGGCTACACTAGACAAACTGGTTTGGATCTTTTCCCCTTTGCTAGCTGAAAAGTTTCACATTGCTTAACAAAATTCTCTACTCCCTATTTCATTCTTATTCAGTAAAACAATTCCTTTAGTCTTTGGTTGGTTGTTCGCATTGCCGAATGCCCTCCAATGGTACTTCAATGGAAAGCCACAATTAGTTTAGTTTGTAACGCAGAGTTCTTTCCAATCCAAATTTTTCCTTGCTTGCGGATCAAACCTTGATGCAATTCAAACCCACTGCTGTCAGGGCTATGAACGTCCAACTATGCTAGTTGTTGTGCTACATTGTCGGTGGCATCAGAATTCACTACCTCTTGAATACACAGAGGTTGCATCCCTGATAAAGCCTGCAAATTCATGAGTTGTCCAGCCCATGACAATGCGTTGGCAACCACATTCTCCTTACCCTTCTTGTAGACAATTCGGTACTTCAGGCCCATCAATTGAATGCCCAATTCTTCGATTACTTTTATTTCTAGTTCTCAGAGTTAAACTTCCGCACTTAACCCATCGGATCGCCAAATTCTAATGGTTCCATACTTTACCTCTTTCAGTTCGCACATCCAAGGCTGATATGGAGGAGCAATCCACCCCGAGCCCGAGCCCTAGCCCTACCAGGTTCCTCAACCTCCACCCAACCACCGGTGTTGCCGCCGATGCTTGACATACTCAGGCAAGACCTCGTGGCCGAGGAAGAAATAAGAAGCCCAAGGCGGTATACCATCTCGGAGGTCTCGGAAGTGGGGCCCCTAGTGCACCGCCAAAGTTCGTAGCAAAGCATGTAACAACCTGCGGGTATATCGCAGGGAGAGAGTGCCAATCACCTTTTGGATTGGCACAAAGTGCCCGATACCATCAAAGCGGATCTATGGATCGAGCTGAAACAAACCTTCAATTCTCAAGAAGATGAACACCGCGTGCGTCGGGATGCGTTGATGACCATGGATGCGGCATGGAGGAACTTCAAGGCCAGTGAATACTACTTATGTAAAGAAAAACAGATCGCCATCGGGACTACCCAAACTTAGAACCATATTGGGATGATTTCGTGTCGATGAAGCAAAGTGAAGCGAAAAAGAAGTCCAATGAGGACCATATAAACATCGGAAGAAGGAACATCCATCCACACGCACTTGGTACGGGTGGGTACGCTGTAAAATCCCTCAATGGGAGAGGCAGAAGCGTAATCACTACAATCGACCGGTACAAGTCAATTGGCCGGACTACGGATCGAGTCAAGCACTACGTGCTAGCGAGGGCAAGTGTCACGTCCGGTGGGGCTTATCCTTCGAAATAGCGACGACGAAGCAATGTCACAAAGGGTCCAGGAGTCAGACGTCGAGTCTTCCCAAGGAACATTCCAACCGATAGGAGAACGACGAACTAACACGTGCCACGGGAAACAAGGAGCATCCCGGACGAACAAGAGGTGTCGGGGTTAAGGTTCCGTGGAAGACAGATTCCCAGCACCTTCACACTTACAAGAGTCGAAAGAGAGCTAGAGAAGCGCTTTGCGAAATAGAAATGATGAAGGAAAAGATGCTTCGAGAATTACAAGGCACAATTGAACAACAAGTACAACGACAAGTACAACAAGCCATGAGCGGTCACAAGCCGAGAACATTATTACGACCACCCTCCGAATCGTCGCAGCGATTGCGATCCGCCCCAATTGTAGAACAGACATGGGTCATTATCCTGTGGACGACATACATGACCCCACACCGTGCGGCTCACTTTGCCGTCATGAACATATTCATTCAGCCGATACGAGCATAGCGCACCCATGCCAAGAAGGAGGTGTATTGCACAACTCGCGATAAGCGCCGGATATGCAAAGGTTCGTGGACACGGTTAATCCCGATTCGCCAACCTCGGGCTAGAAATGCCCCGAACGACGAGGTTACAACTCTAGGAAGTGCCGCCCACACATTCATCCATGGCGCAAACGTGACATCACCTTGACCATCATGAAGTGCCTGTTCCTCCCGAGGTGAACTCGCCACCCTCCCGAGGTGAACTCGCCACCTCTCTGCGCAGTGAACTCCGCCGCCTCTCCTCTGATGAACTCCGCCCTCTCCTACAAGAAACCTCGCACGATCGCCACCAACACATCAACAGATGAAAGTTAGTGCGACAACTTCAGCTTGACCGACTTAAAACCTCCTCTCAAGGCATGGCGTAATAGACAAGCCATATCACGAGGTCAGCGGCGAAGCCAGAACGGAGTATGATGTTGTGTGCGAGAAAAGTAAGGGTAAAGCGGTCTCCAAAGGACAAGCTGCTGAAGAAAGACTGAAATACGAATTGGGAAGCCGCTTGTCACCCCTTCAAGCTTCATAGTCTAACAAAGGCAGCTAAGGCGATTACATGAATGGTATATGGAGCGATCGAACCACCATGTACTCCCAAGGTGATCACCGCCATTTTCAGAGAGGTACATTTCCACCATGAGGGACCGGCCGCTTCATGATAGAATTCAATGAGTTGCACAACATGTACTATCAAGATGCCCTCGACGTGTCTCTTATCGAGATGCTTTGGTCACCGTAAGTGTCCAATATAAAAATCATTGTCTACATTCATGTAATACCGATAAATGTGATGTCTAAATCATTTGTTATGTAGATACGAGTTGATCGAACTAAAAGAACCAAAGGGCCATGCGTTCCTCGATCCGGGAGCGGTTTGCCACCGGAATCAAAAGAGTACCAAAGGAGGTCGAGGACTACGTATATAACGCTCTCATCAAACTCCAAGACAAGGAGTTCATACTTTTACCATACAATTTCAAGTAAGTGGCTCACTAGCTAGTTCAATTACTTGTTGATCTCGTTCTTTGCTCAGGTTAGGACTAATGACTACGGCATCATACATGTGTACGTAGTTTCCACTGGATTCTCGTAGTAATTCATCCAGATAAAAGCAAGATGCTGATCTTGGACCCGTGGGACAAAGATCCAAAAGACTACAAAGATATGACAAGTCTAGTGAATAGGGCCTTCAAAGCATATTGTAAAAAGTGCTCAAGACACCGTCCTTTCCATAAATCACCGATAATCCGTACTAAATTTCCGGTACGCACAAAAACAATTTGTCTATATCGCACCTCGTAGTCAATAACTCCTTCAATGTCGTATAAGTTTATTCAATTTTTTGCAGTGCCACAAGCAGCCGCCAGGAACAAATTTATGTGGGTACTTCGTGTGCCAATACATGCGCGAAATCTTAGGCTCTACAATAGTAAACAATGACGTAGAGGTTTGTCACGCTAACATCACACATTGATTTGCACATCTCATTCTCTATATAAGCTCTTAAGACAAACTTTTTCTATCTATAGCGTTTGAAGTTGCCTACGGGAGGACTGGTTCCAAATGAAATCCAAGGCATTCAGGACAGCTCGCCTACTTCATTATGAAGGAAGTACTCAACAAGAACGGCGAGTTTCATGACCCAGATAATAACGATGAAGTCTTCCATACTCATCTACCACCTCCTGAGGCCCCTACCAACAGTGAAGACTCGTAGGCTTATAGTTCACAAAACTAGTTAATTTTTTTCGTACGGTGGTGTAAATTGATGTTTCATTGAATGTCAAGTTTAGTATTGGATGGCATGGCTTGCATATGTTCTAATTTTTGTCATTTCATTTAAGAAGTTGTGATTGATCTGCGCTTGTGTTGTTGCCCTTCTCCCGTGTGTGTGTGTGTTGATGGGTGGTGTGTGTGCGTGCGTGCGTGCGCTCTAGACGAGGAGCTCTCCCTCTATTGCTTTTCTCTGTGCCCTTTCATGATGGCTAGTAGAGCTTTTTATAGACGTGGGTGATGGATGAATACGGAAAGAGCTCATTTCAAAACTGCACCATTACAAAGAGTTTATTTGATTGCTTGATTTAGTTGCCGAAGTTTCCTTTTGCATCTTTACCTTCCATTCATAAGATATTTGATTACATGGTCCTTATATTTTTAGATGGTGTGTTTTACTCTAATGTATGATAGTAAATGCCATTAAAAATAGCTAAATGGAGATTATAGAAGGAAAAATAGTAAAAAGTAGGATCAAAATTGTAGAATGATATGTATTTAGGAATAAAAATTGAAAAATAGAATGTCACATATTCAAAAATAGAGGAGTATAAACTAGTTAATGCATGTACAATATCTGGAGGATGCCACGGCATTCACATGGAATAAGACGGCAATGGATCGGCTAGATTTGTGATACAACAAAAGTGATCTATTTAGCTTTCCATAGTATGATATATAATGACTTCATTTACATACTCGAGAAATATTGATGCAAAGATGATGAATCGAGGAGAAGGGAGCAGGTCCAGTGGGAGGCATGCCCTACACCATCACCATGATCGAGCACCTCATGCATGAGACACTTTAATTGTACATTGTAATTGTGTATATTGTAATTGTGATATGCAAAATCTGTGATTGTAATTGTGATTGATGTATTATATGTAATTGTGATTGATGTATTATATTGTAGTTGTGTATATGCAAAATCTGTGATTGTTGTACATTATAATTGTGCATATGCAAAATTGCAATTGTGATTGATGTATTATATTGTAGTTGTGTATATGCGAAATCTGTGATTGTTGTACATTGTAATCTGTGTGTATGCAAAATCTGTGATTGATGTATTATATGTTTGAGAGGGCATGGCTAGCAGCACACGAGGCTAGCCCAAAATGCAGTTTTTTATTTTTTCTCGCCGCACTATCTCATGGCGGTTGGTGGATAGAACCGCCACGATAATATAGATCTGTGGCGGTTGATGTATAGAACCGCCACGATAATATAGTTATCTGTGGCGGTTGGTGGGAAGAACCGCCACGTATAATATTTTTATCTGTGGCGGTTGTAGGAAAGAACCGCCACGTATAGTGTAGTTATCTGTGGCGGTTGGTGGATAGAACCGCCACGTATAGTATTGTTATCTGTGGCGGTTGGTGGATAGAACCGCCACGTATAGTATTGTTATCTCGTGGCGGTTAGTATGTAGAACCGCCACGTATAACACTTATCTGTGACGGTTAGAAAACCGCCACTGATAATCCTCGATTATCAGTGGCACTATATCTGTGGCGGTTCAATAACCGCCACTGATGGCGGTTATGAACCGCCACTGATGACGTTTTTTGGTGTAGTGCCGCGCCGGCCATGGATTTGATTTTGGGCGGCACGCCGCACCCATCTTAATCACCAACGAGTCGATCAATCCCAAGGAGGGGGATGCTATTGCTAGCTATATGCTCAGCCGCTAACACGTGTGAGGCTGCGCGCATGTTTATACTAGCGGTAATCCTTCCTTACGTCTTTTTCATTCGTCTTTATGGATATCAACGTAATCCATAGACTATTACCTAAGAGTGCTACTATAGGGCAGTATCCCGCAGTTTTCACTACTACAAAAAAGCTTATCACACACGATTCGGAACAGCCATTATAGACGGTTTCTCGAACCGTCTGTAACCATGTGTCAGTGAAACCGTCTGTGATAGAAGATGTCACAGACGGTTTCAAACAAAAACCGTCTGTGATATCATAACATCACAGATGGTTTTTAATTAAAAATCGTCTGTGATGTTATGATATCATAGACGATTTTAATTTCATATCGTTTGTTACATCATTACATTACGCATCGTTTTTAATAAAACCGCAAATGTAATTTTTGCTATCATAGACAGTTTTAATTTGAAACCGTCTGTTACATCATTACATCATAGACCGTTTTTAATTAAAAACCGTCTGTGATATCATAACATCACAGATGGTTTTTAATTAAAAATCGTCTGTGATGTTATGATATCATAGACGATTTTAATTTCATATCGTTTGTTACATCATTACTTTACAGACCGTTTTTAATAAAAACCGTCTGTGATTTTTGCTATCATAGACAGTTTTAATTTGAAACCGTCTGTTACATCATTACATCATAGACCGTTTTTAATTAAAAACCGTCTGTGATAAGACTTCTAACAGACAACCATTTTTCTATTTATTTGCTAGCCACAGAAAATGCTAGCCACGCCCTCTAGAAAAAAGCAGATTACAGAATAACTAAACTCACGTTACAAACATTACAACCATTTCAGATTACAGACATTACATCCAATTCATCAATCAACTCAGATTACATCACAACGCGAAGCATATTACGTATAGATTAATATTGCACGACACATCTCTTTCAGAAATGAACTCAGATATATTAACCAAATGTAACTCAATGCCATTAACCAATTAATAGAATATACAACTACAGTTTACAAATCCACATCACAAGTTTGACAATTAACCCAAATGGTAATTCAGAAAAAAATACAACTCCTCAAGTTATAAGGCAGCGTGGAACTCGCCTTTTTCGTTTAAGACTTGACTGAGCAAGAAGGCACAAAGCTGTCCTCGAATTTGCTCTAGATTGGCCTCTTCCAACGTGTTGTTACCTGATTGTGTGTTTTTTTAGTGACAAGGAGTTCCATGTTGTGGGAAACGTAAAATCCACAACGGTTATTTCCCTTTCCCTACTGGTGGCACTTCAAATATAGATTTGGTTAGTTCCAAAATCATTATTACATAGTTTACATAGGATTATTGTGTATAGCGGATACCAGAAACATAAAATCGTGATTCAGCTTCGCTTTGTCCTTGCCAGAAGGCCCTCCATAAGCTTTGTACACTTTGAACGCTTTACGTGATTGCAAAAGGTTAGCCTCAGCTATTCCAGGAGAAACATAAACGTTGAACAACCTATATGACCATGTTATCTTTGGAGGAACCGTGATTAATTACTTGGTAATTAATTTTGCGATAGGTTTTAAGTCGTGGCTGCCACTCTGTAAGGAATCAAGGTAAAGAACCCGATTCATCGATGGATGAATTACAATGAGAACCCAGTGAAACCTATACACATATGTCAGCATGATCAATTAACAGAACAGAGTTGCAAGAATAGTGCAAATCAAAGTAGCACTTACCCTGGGTTGTGGGGTAAAAATATGAACTCTTTATCTTTTTGAGCCGCTAAGGCCTCTCCGATGTATTTATTAGCAAATACTAAATCTTTGTCCATTGTTTGCTTAGAGACTATGTGTGGGTCCAGGAAACCCACCGGTTGTTTGTTCTGTCTCGCTTCACGGATCATGTATCTAAATATACGAAAGCATTTAGTCATATATATATATGACTTTTATCGGTATTACACGAATGTAGACTGTGAATGCACACACATACAATGTCCAGTATCTCAAGAGCGCGGTGTCGAGGGCATTGAGGTTGAAGACGTCAAAAAGGTCCTTGAAGTCGGCTGTGAAGAATCCCCCGATGACTCATTGAATAGATGCTTAGGCTTGAAACTGACCGAGATACTCGTTATGCGGTCTTGCACTGGCTTTTTAGCTTGTTCCATGCACCAATTCTGCAATCTAACGCAAGCTATAGAAAGGTTCTTCATGCGCTCTCTTGTTACAGAAGGCTCTCCTAGTTGGTATACTCGGGCCAGCGGGGCAATCGGATAGTCCAATTTCTTCGTGACCTGCTTCGCTTTGCCCTTGACTTGCTTTATGCCACAAGGAGTCTTCACGGGAGACGAGTGGGCACGATCTCACAGAAAGTCCTTTGATACAGGCGGCACGGGAGCTGATTTGGTGCCTTGTTGAGGTGCAGCAGATGACTCAGGTAGTTGGGGAAGCTCTGGTGATGGAGGACGGGCGTCCAGGGAGATGTCGCTGCTGGGCCACTGGATAAAAGTGCGAATGGCGTCCCCCAGTGTCACGATCTCATCGTTTGGGGGCATCGGTAGCGGGACGGTCTTGAAATTATCATTTACACCATCCACACTAACCTTCGTGAATCCCTGTTTTGCCTTTAATATTCAATAAGAGACCAATCAAGCTATCACAGACATTCTTCTCTACATGCATCACGTCGATGCAATGCCGAACTTCTAGGTGCTCCCAATAAGGTAGGTCCCGAAATATTGATCTCTTCTTCTACGTGCTCTTCTCACGAGACCTCGATTTAGCCCCTTTCCAAATGCAACATCCAAGTTCTTAACTATATCATGAACATCTATCCCACTTAAAGGCTTTGGAGCTGAACCGCCTTCGTTCGTTCCATTGAATTGTTTTTTCATCTTGCGGTATGGGTGATTCCTCCGAAGGAACCTACGATGATGCATGTAAACGGTTTTGCGCGAGTGGTTCAGCCACACACTCTCGGTATTGTCTAAGCAGTGAGTGCAGGCTTTGGTTCCTTTTGTACTCTGGCCTGATAGGTTACCATGGCCAGGGTAATCATTTATGGTGCAGAACAAAAGACGATTAAAGTGAAGCTCTCTCGTTTATACGCATCCCATACACATGCCCGGGAACCCATAGTGTTTTCAGATCTTCCACCAATGGTGCTAGGTACACATCAATATCGTTTCCAGGTTGTTTCGGTCCTTGGATAAGTACAGACAACAAAATGTACTTCCACTTCATAGACAACCAAGGAGGAAGGTTGTAGATACAGAGATTCACGGGCCAAGTGCTATGCTGGCTGCTCATGTTACTGAAAGGATTCATTCCATTTGTACTCAATCCAAACCTTATATTCCACAGATCCTCACCGAATTCTTAAAATCTCCTATCGATGTTTCTCCACTGGATGGAATCAGCAGGGTGCCTTAGCATTCCATCGTTCTTACGCTCCTCCGAGTGCCAATGCAACAATTTTGCCTCATTTGGGTTCGCAAACAAACGCTTCAAACGCCAATTACAGGCAGATACCATGCCACCTTAGCAGGAGGTCCTTTCATCACCTGGATGCCCTCGCTGTCATCATCTGAATGACTCTTATGCTTGTACCGGGATGCATTGCACACAGGATAAATGTGCAAGTTTGCGTTCTCTTAGCGGTACAGGATACAGTCGTTCGGACATGCATGTATTCTTTCTACTTCAATTCCCAAGGGACAAAGAACCTTCTTAGCTTTGTAGGTGGTTGTCAGCAACTCATTTCCTTTGGGAAGCATGTCCACCAATAGATGTAACAGTGCTGTGAAATTCTTATCGGACCAACCGTTGCTTACTTTCAATTTCAACAGTTCAAGCACGGATGACAACCTTGTGTATTTCGACTTGCAGCCTGGGAACAAAGGTTTCTCCGAGTCCTCCATCAAGCCCCGGAATTTACCATATTCTCTATAATCACGGTTCCCTTCTACATCGCAAGATGTCGATTGATTATTTTCCTGCAACCTATCCTCATCGGAACCACAATCGATATGATCATTCGACATATCATTGACTTCGTCGACCATGTTAATACTACCTGCTTCCTGTATCTCCTGCTCTTCACCGTGATTGGTCCAACATGTATACCCCCTTTTGAAACCCCTCATAATCAAGTGTGCTTCGATCTGCGTAAAGTTTCGAAACATCTTCAGATTCTCACAGTCAATGCACGAACAAGATATGAACTGCACCCCCTTATTAAACAAATCCTCTTCTGCAGCTCTTCTAAAAGCAGTGATGCCATTAATGTACTCGCCACTCACACGGTTCTTAGTGTACATCCAGCTTCGGTCCATCTACGCCAAGCATATAGCATTTAGTGTTAAATATTAAAGTACACTAGGTTCCTTCCTTATGCATACATTGCTAAATTATAACCAATTACTACCTTCGAACAAAACAAACAAATGGATCTACAAGCTAGATATCTAAACACAATCTTTAAATTAATTCTCTCTTTACCAAACTAGCTACCTAAATCTTATATATATAATAATGCAGTTAGATTTAACCAATTCCTAACCTTTGATCACAAAGAACTTGCATACGCATGGACCTACAAGCTAGCTAGATCTAAACAATCTTCAAATTCTCTCCTTACCAAGCTAGATCTTGAATATAATATAATTACAATTACTAAATTATCCTTAGATCAACAAGATCACACATGGATCTACAAGCTAGCTAGATCTAAACAATCTTCAAATTTCTCTTCTAAGTAATATCTTGAATATAAAGCAATTAATTAGAATCTAAGAAATTATATACTAATTAACCTGTTTAAATATAGAAAAGAACAGTACATGGATCAACAAGCTACATGTATATACAATTAATCTCTCTTCAAATTATCTCCTTACCAAGCTAGATCATGAATATAATGCAATTAAAACCCATTACTACCTTATATAGAAAGAACACATGAATCTACAAGCTAAATCTAAAAAATCACCAAATTCTATCCTTACCAAGCTAGATCTTGAACATATTGCAATTAGACACCATTACTAACCTTAGATCACCAAAATCAAATGGATCCTCAATCACCATTCAAAATCAACGGTCTTCTTTTACCAAATCGCCTCATAGCCGCAACCAAATGAAAATAGATCCCGAAACTCTAAAATGCACCAAGTGGCTCGGGCTTCTATATTATATAACGCTGAGAGATATCTTCACAAATGGTTTTGAACTAAAACTGTCTGTGACATTGATGTATATCACTGACGGTTTTTTTAGAGTACCGTCTGTGATAATGTCACTGACGGTTTCAATATAAAACCGTCAGTGATGTTAATCATCATATATGGTTTTAAGGAACCGTCTGTGATGAGGCGTCTAATATAAGCCTTTCTGTAGTAGTGTTTCCTATCGACGGGATAGGAACTAGCCGTCTGATCAGATATGATCGAACAAACACTACATCTCCCTTGATCCTCGCTTGCTTATAAGGCTGCCCTGGCCTCCTCCTATGCATTGCCTTGGTGATCTGTTCCCGTGCTGCCACCCCGGTGAGCCCCCTAGCCTCCTCCTATGCGGCCATCCTATCCTCCTCCTGCATCGCACCCAGCAATCTTCTTCGTGGCGCCCAACAAAAGTTGCCGGTCTCCTCCACGTGAGCACCCTGCTTTCGGGCCTCACTACTACAAAATGCTACATCACTATCGTTTCATCTGGGTCGGTTCTTAAGTTTTAGGAAAAAATGATTGTGATAGATGACCTAGGAGGGGTGTTAATAATAATTACTATCGATTCTCAGGTTAGAAGCGATTGTGATGTAGCACTGGGCACATCACAATCGCTTCTGTTCTTATGTGAGAAGCGATAGTGATGAGCACGTGCACATCAATATCGCTTCTATGTGAGAACCGATTGTAATGACATGCATGCTGAAAATGACAAGCTAGTCTGATGGTTATGGATGGTGTCTTTTATGTGCATGTAGAGTGATGAACTAGCTAGTCTCTTGGTCATGGATGTTGTCTTATATGTGATCTTTGAATGCAACATCTCATCTTTCCAAAATGAACTAGGTCAGAAGCTTGCTAAAAAGGGTGAGAATACCCTGCAAATATTGCAATCGGTTCTGAAGTGAACGACACAGATATATCCTTAGTGATGTCAGTTTCTTAAATAACCGATAGAGATAATTGTCAGTGGTGTCGGCTTATGTAAAGAACAGATAGAGATAAGTTGCTCAATTGTGTTGGCTTTTTTAGAAAATTGATAGATTTAATGTACTTATTAGTGTCGGTTTTTAAAAAAAACTGATACTGATAGTAATTATTAGTGTCAGTTTTTTTAACAAACCGATAGAGATAATCGTTATTAGTGTCAGTTTTTCTATAAAACTGATAGAGTTAATGTACTTATTAGTGTTGGTTTTTTTAAAAAACCAATAGAGATAATTTACTTATTAGTGTCGGTTTTTTAAAACACCAATACAGATAGTTTGATTATTAGTGTCGGTATTCTCAAGAAAACCGATAGAGATAATGTTATTATTAGTGTCGGTTTTTCAAAACACCGATAGAGATAATTTGATTATTAGTGTCGGTTTTCTCAAAAAAACTGATAGAGATAATCGTTATTAGTGTCGGTTTTTTATAAAACTGATAGAGAAAATTAGTTATTAGTGTCGGTTCTCATTGAAAAACCAATTGTAATACATGTTACGTCTGTGTCGGTTTTAATTAAAAATCGATTGTGATGGAATTTACATCTGTGTCAGTTTTTATGTAGAACCGATTGGGATGATATTTTCATCTGTATCAGTTTCTACCCAGAACCGATTGTATTGGCGTATAACTGCGTCGGTTCCAGCAAAAAACCGACTGCAATGTGTTTCTGCGGAGTGCATAGGGGACGTTATGTGTTTCTGCCCGCACTCACATGATAAATCAGTCTCTAGCTACTTCCCTCCCGCACTCATCCCCAATCTACCCTCCTGCCGCCACCTGCCCTCCCGTCGGCCTACCCCCTTGCCCTCTTCGTCCCCTGCCGGCCTGCCCAGTCCCTGCCTCCCCCGCCTGGCGTCCTAAACCCCAGCGTGCTTCTAGAAGCTATCGGAAGGTTCCCGAAGCGCCCCCCTCTCCCCGTGTATCATCGGCAATCGGCGCCATGAACCTCGACCCCAAGGGCATCTTCCGCGATGACAGCGACGACGAGGAAGAAAACACCCAGCTCGCTCCCCCTGCTCTGCGCGCTTTTCCCCTTCCTTTTTTGGCATTTCTCGGCTCGATTCCTGTGATGTGATACTATCTGGTTTGTGAACATTTTGATCCATCCTCACGCTCCGGGGTCGAGAAGGGCGCTGCCACCACTGCGGTGGAAGAGGGGCTCGAGGTCCGCTGCCCAGATCTTAAGATCTGGCGAAAAGATATTGGGTTTGATTTGGATCTGTGTGTGGCTTTGCAAGTGACGTACGGGAGAACAGTGAAGCGGATGCACCACAAGACGAAGCTCCGGTAGTGGCCAGCAGTCCGTCACTGGCTTCCCTGAAGTCGATGACTCCAATAGCTACTGGGTGCATCCCCGTCTCGCTCTCATGGTCTCATTCTGTGAATCTATTATGGTCCCTCCTAGTGCCTAAATTTTTACGATCTTCCAAATCCATATCATATTGAGGTTCTCAAATTGATTCTCTGGATTTAGCAAGCCAGAATTGGATTGAATTGAATCGTCCATTCTTTTTCAGAATGCAAATGTTCTGTTCTGCAAACTTGTTCTGAATTCAGAGTGCAAATATGTTTGTGATTGTAAAAAAGCAGAAAAATTGTATTGAGAATGGCAAGAGCATAGGGTATCGATGGAAATACAAATCTTTATGCATCGATTGTTCATATTGTGGAAACTGCTGACTTAGATTCATTGGATACTTATGTAGCTAAACAAGGTGTGGTATTTAGTAACTGTTACCTACGATCATTACATGATTAAGGATGTTCTGCATATATCTCAAATTTCCTTACAGTTAAGTACATTGCCATCTTTGTTATTTTGACTAAAATCATAAGAACTATATGTTGAGAATGCTTTGCCATAGAAGACAACATTGTGTCTTATTCTGTGTTTCTTAAATTAAGTATGCAGCTATACGCCCTAAAGCTTGGATGTGAACTTTTAAAGGTTAGCTGTTTTGGTGGTGATGGACAATCAAATACTGGTGATTATTGGAGGTGTGATTACTAACAGCTTACATTTTGGCATGGACAATCAGCTATTGACGTGATGTTTCAAGCTCTTAGGTAAGTTCCTAGCTTATATTTTGGCTCCATGTTGTGACAAATTTTTATTGAACTCCTCTAACATCTTTTTTTCTTGCTAGTGAATTCGGAGCTAAGGTAGTACCACCCAAAAAAAATTCTAAAAATGCTTGCAGAGCTTTTGGATCGTCCAGACCAGAATGTTCGGGCTTCTTCCAAGGGTTTGATACTTGAGCTTTGTGAACAATGTTACATATGTGAATGCGATTGCATGTGTACTGACTGTAAAGCATGTTTGAGTTCTGTTAATGTGATATGTGCATAATGTGTGCTATTGCTGTGTGAATGTAATATGTGCGTACTGTGTGAAATATGTGCTGATTGGAGGGTGGATTGAAAAACAGCACACCCCCTCATCTCTATCGGTTCTGAGAAGAAAACGATAGAGATAAGGGGGTCATCTCTATTGGTTCTTTGTAAGAAGCGATAGAGATGACCACCTTATCTTTATCGGTTCTTTAGAAGAAGCGATAGAGATGAGTGCATCATCTTTATCGGTTCTTTGTAATAAGCGATAGAGATGACCACCTCATCTCTATCGGTTCTTTAGAAGGAGCGATAGAGATGAGACACTCATCTCTATCGGTAGGTGGTCATCTCTATCGCTTATTACAAAGAACCGATAGAGATGATGTCATCTCTATCGGTTCTTTAGAAGAAACGATAGAGATGAGACACTCATCTCTATCGGGTAAGAACCGACTGTAACAGCATCTCCTCATCTCTGTCTCATGACTTTGTGTTGCCACCAGAACTGACTATGATGATAAAAAAACCGATTGTGTTGTATATTTGTGTAGTAGTGCCTTTCTCTACATGAAACACCCAACACAACATCTCGCTAGCTGTTTCACCCGAGTTTCAACTTTGTTTCATGAATTTCAAACGAGTTTCCAAGATTGAATGACAAGATTTTGGAAAAAATCAAAACTTTAAGCAAGTTTCATGGTGTTTCAACTGAGGTTCAAGTTTCAACAGTAAGTTTCAAAAACAAATTCAAAGTTTTAGTAACGTTCAACAAAATTCATGCACCTTTCATGGTGTTTCAAACGTGTTACAAGTTTCAACACCAAGTTTCAGAAACAAATTCAAAGTTTTAGGCAAGTTTCAACAAAACATTCATTCAAGTTTTGTGGTGTTTAAAACGAATTTGAATTTCAAGTTTCAATGGCAAGATTTAGAAAGAAAATCAAAGTATTGAGAAAGTTTCAATAAAGTTCATGCCAGTTTCACAAGTTTCAGGAGAAAACAAATGAAAACCAGTTTCATATGAGTTTCGTGAGATTCGCCGGATTTTTAGAAAAAACAAGAGAGTTTCATAGTGTTTTTAGGCAAGTTCCAAGAAAGTTTGGGATGAGTTTCATGCAGTTTCAAACATTTGAGCAAAAAAATTCTTAGGTTTCATGCGCTGGATGTCCATCGTTCATCGAAGATGAAGATGGCAAGGAGTAACTCATCGGATACAAAGATGAGACGTTTCAAAGAGTTTTAAACATAAAAAAGTTTCGATTTTTAACAAGATTTTCATAGTCAAGTTTTAACAAGTGTTTAGTCGAGTTTCATTAAGCTTCAATTGAGTCACATCTTTAATGATGTTTTCAAAGTCGAGTTTCAAAAAGTTTCAAACGTGTTCCAAGGATTCAACAATTTTTTTCAGAAATTTCAGCATGTTTAAATTTAAGAAGCTAAGTTCCATGAAAGTTTTAGATAATAAATTGAAATTAAGATCTAAAGAAAGTTTCACAAGTTTTAAGGAAAAAAAATGAAACACGGGGGGTCAAGGATCTTGAGATTGAGGTGGAATAGAAGCACTATACTTGCACTAGCCTCTGTGTACTCACTTGTTAGCCAAACCGACTGGCTTGGCAGGTAGGCGTAGGGATGGTAATTGGGTGCGGCGGATACGGGGAGTGCTCATCCATACCCATACCCGCGAACCAAAATCTCCCCCACGGGTATACCCGTGAAGGGTCGCGGGCAAAGAATCTCGCCCATACTCGTCGTCTGTGGGTACCCGATACCCGCGGGTATACCCGTTTACCCGCCACCATCAATAATCTTTTCAACCAAATGGCACTATGAGCTAATGAGCTATGGTACTAATACAATCCTTTTGATGAAATTATGGGTATTAGCTACATTATGTGGATTGAAGAATGATTATCAATGATTCAAATTTCAAATGTACATAAGAATAAGAATTAAAATAATACATGTAGACAAATAACACACAGTGCTCAAGTTCAACAATTACTGAAATGAGGTAGCACAAATTGGGGATCAGGGGGCCAACTGGGCTCCTGTTCTAGCCCATATGTCAATAAAAGGTGGCGGGTAATCGAGCGAAATGGGTACGGATTAAACTCCCTCATACCCATACCTGTTTGCCCATCGGGTAGAGTTTGGCTCCTATAAACATGCCCGCGGGTAATAAAAAAAGGAACATACTCACCTTTATTAGAGTTTTTACCTGCGGGTACATAGGTAATCGGGTAAGATTGCCATCCCTAGATAGGCGGTGTGTGCGTGCTTCGCTTGCTGGCTAGTCTGGCCACAACCATCGTAGGCTTGCTTGCTGCCACCCACACCCACTCATTGCTGCTTTGCTGCTCACCTGCCGCACATGCTACTACAGCGCTAGTGCTTGCTCACTGCGATGGAAGCAAACCAACATAGATTGGACTATTGGAGCATCAAAGGAGGTGGAGCAAATAGCAGTGTAGAGAGAGAGAGATAGATAAAGTTTGTGGGGAAGGATTTGGGGGTAGTTTTGTATGGTGATTAGATGATTATGGAGGAAGTCACCGATGAGTATGATGGCATTAGGTAGATGGATTGAATGACTGAGAGTATCCCGTCGGAAGAGAAGTTGACGGTATACACATGGAAGTGGCTTACAGATTAGTTATTCTGTGCTTTGGCAGGAGAAGCACGTTCAAACCATCATACGTACGCTCATGTGTTGACTAAGCCAATTAGTTATATGGCCAAACCAACTAGTAAATGCGTTTCCTTGTTTGTACTAGAATTTTTTCTTTCATTTAGCTATAACATTTTATTGATAGCTCTGATTCACAAACGGTTTTCACCGATAGCTTACTGACGACGAGAGCAACATAATAATATAAGTCTCATAATAAACGACGTATGAATGAGATTTACTGCCAATTTACTGGATATATTATAAGATTTTACTATTGCACAGATTGCACAGTCTGCTGAACATTCTAGTATGATAGTAAAATCTATATATACATATAGTAAAATTTTTATATATAGATTGTAATATATATATATATATATATTGTGAGACCCCGTTCTGATGAACAGGAACCTTCATGTGATTACTGTGCTATTCCCTGGATCATTAGCTAGCACTCACATGTTTACAACAATTGGAATCACAACCACACCACAAAATAAATACAGCGGAAACTAATACATAAAGGAAAAGCTACAACTCCGAGAATAAAGCAGCAAAAGAAATAATATCTTGTAGTTTGCCCATCCGACCCGCAGGCAACTGACAAGGTATAAACTCCAGACAGAACACGATGAAGAAGATCCCGCAACCTGCGACAAAAAGAGACTCGAAGCCTCGCTAACTCATCCACCTAAAATAATAATTAAGCAAGGGTGAGTACTTTACGTACTCAACAAGACTTGAGGAAAACCTATAATATATGCAGGCCATTTCAAAGGAAAGGCTAATACAGTTAAATTTGCATAAAGCGAAATTGAATTGTAAAACAAGTTATCATTTGCAAACGGAATTTATAAAAGCAAGTTGATTGATAATAAAATAGATACAATAGTAAGCAATACTCATAGTCCTCCATGACGTGAGTTCGAATTAAACCAAACCACAAGGTCCAGCAATGTCAGCCCTTCGACATAAAGCAACAGTTGCTAAAACCAGTTCAGACCAAACCCATTTTAGAAAATTACGAAAGACTCTAACATTGGGAGGATTTTCCCCAAGTGCCCATTACCGCGGGCGCGGCTAATCGATTAGATTTACACTCTGCAGAGGTGTACACTTTACCCACAAGGAATGATCAACCTTTTCGCCAGAACAATTAACACACTTCCTTTGGTGTGTCAGCAAGGAGATCATACAGAGCCGTTACATTATCTAGACGTGGCTTTACACCAGCCCGGGACGTTAACCTCGCCACAAAAGAGACACTCACCCAAGTCGTGGATCCACATTTATCACACACAACACCACGTCTCTGTCCGGGCAAGGCGTACACCGTTGCATTGGTATGTAGAAACCCTACAGAGCATGCACTGACCGGAATGCTGTGCAATCTCCCGCCTTCCATAGATGCAAAGCCACATCTAAACAACTTAATAGGCTAAGACCCGCCCATACAAGCCCTCGTGGTTGTACGAAAAACATGGATCTATAACATCCCATTTGCTCGGTCCTTAATCCGACACGGGCGATACTCCACCCTACACTACGTGCAAATCCCTCTGCACATCCGGCTATTGCCAATAATCGCCCGCATCAAAACCATAGTTTTATTTTGGGGTTTTAATCAAACTACCAGCAACCATTTTCCCAAAAAGGACCATTTAGGTTCCATATAAAACATTTCAGGAAACAATTTTAATCATGATCATCTGCCCCACAAAAAGCTAAAGCATGGCTAAGCAAGGATAACATGATCGCATATACCCAATTTGGCATTAATAATGTCTAGCCCTATTCTATGGTTATCAAGGTTCACATTTCCATAATTATCAAGGAGTTTCATCTGACAACAGGTATATCTACCAATACCACAAAATAGCGAATTTACAGAAAGTAAACGCGTGCATGAAACATTTTAGTAAACACAGTGCAAATCAAATATTGGGATCAAGATGGTCAAAGGGGCGCTTGCCTTGCTTAATCATTGCTTACGGTGAAGACGAGGTCGCAATAGATGAAGTCAACGATGGAAACAGCGACATCGGGTTCTACACGTCGTTCAACGGAAATAAAGCAAATATCAAGCTTTAATAAGGGCAAAAAGAAAACAGACAGCAAACCAAATAAAGATTCACTGCAGAAAACAGGAATGCTTTAGGGTTTGAATTAGATGATTTCAGATCTTGAGCTCAAGATAAATAAGCATTCATAAAGTTAATGGCTCTTATTATGAACAAAACACGGCTTCTTTTATAGATTATCTATTCTTGATTTACGAATTCAAGAGGCTAAAATTATGAATTCTTACATTTATGACTTCGAATTGTAGATGCTAAAATTATTTGGATTAAAAGAATTAAAACACTAGTTATAGGGTTATGCAAATAGTACTTAGCCTTAAGTGATTTGCATAAAAAGGGTTTTGAATGAGTTAGATCTGTTAAGCTAGGTTACTAGATTTATTCATGGTTTTTAAGAAGGTTCTGGTGATACAAATATATTAACAATGGATTTCATCATTATTGCCAAGTTGCTTATTCATATTATGAAGTTCATGAACCATAAAACTTAGGGTTATTTGGCTACTAGGATTTATGTGCAAAACATAGTGAAATAAGATTATTTATTCATAACAGGGTAATCTATACTTTGGATAGCAATCCTAAGCTGATTTCATACATCTTAGTGTTTAGACGAGACATTATATTTATTGTTGAAAAAGCTTATACGATATTAAGGGTCACGTTATAATGAATCGGATTTTTGAGGTGAAGCGAACGATTAACACTTAGAGGTATTCGACTATCAAGCTTTAGTTGAAAAGCAAGTTGTAATAAGAATATTTTTCTAGATTATGGTAGTACATATCCCAAATACCATTTCTAAACTGATCTTCATAATATTAGCATTTAGACAAGATATTCTACGGGTTGTTGAAAATGCTTAGGTGTTTCTAACTTTACGATAAAGGTTCGATTTTCGATTTTAGTTTGTGATTACACCTTATAAGATAATCTATTCATTTTTCAGGCATTAGCAGGGGATGAAACTATGAGTGTTTTAAAGCTAGTTCCGTGATATTTGGCTTTTATCCAAGATGATTTCCATATAAATGATCACTAGGGCCTAATATGGATTTAGTTCAAACTCGTATGAACATGAAGTACTTTTGCATAGCTAGTAAGGATATCACTTCTCAAGATCCTATGACTTAGTTTTGTCAAATTTGATGTTTATTTGTGAAAGTTATAACTATTCAAAATATACAAGTATTGGAAATTCAATTATTTGGTTAATTGTTATTTATAACTTTGTTATAATGATTCATGTTGAATCATTTAGTTTGATCACATTAGATATTTATAATCTAGTTTCTTTTCATGACTTTGCTTTTAATTAATTATGCATGTACACATTTTTCTACATACACAAGGCTTATGTCTTCATGCAAATTAAACTTGTGAATATATGGTATTTCATTAAAACATTTTAATAGTGACAAATTAATCATTCTAATACTAATTCATGTCTTTGTACAACTATTTAATACTCTTCATATGCATGTATGTATATATATATTGCTACTGAATAGTATATGCACAAATATATATACACACCATTTTCCATTAAACTATTTATTATTCATATAAAAGTCTAAATCAAGTTCATACCTTAATTATTTCAGCATAATAGGGTAGCCTACTGTCATACAAGTGTTTGTAAATCAATTTTATTTATTTTAGAACTTCCTTTATACAATACTTCATTTTTGATTATTTATTCTATTGAGAATAACCTTTAATGGGAAATGATATAAACAAAGGTAAAATATAAATATTTTTATATATTTGAGCTCCTGGTAGCATAAGGATTCTAATAAAATTAGTTTCATTCCATTTTGAATTTGTTTACAACATTTTAATATGTAGCCTATCTTTAAGTCTTTCATTCAAATTTGAATTTCAAATTAACCCAGTATTGTTTTTCAAAATGTTTTTGCATATTATGGAAGCACTTGATTTTAGATGATATTATAACTTTGTTCCATTCTATTTGGAATTATAATACAAAAGATATAGCTAATTAAATTGCCTCGGTTTTTGAAAATAACCTAAAATGCAAAATGCGCTTTCTGATCAGAGAGGAGCCTTTACCGGTTTGGCTGGAGGGAGCTTGCACGGCTGACAAGGAGGGCCCACCGCGCAGATGAGCCGGCGGTGGGTGGCGACAGAGCACGGGCGGCGGCGGCGTTCGCGGCTCCGGCCGAATCGACGGCACGGCGAGCTTCAGTGGACCACCCCGCACCTGATGGTGGGGTCAATCGCCACCGGAGATGACCGGAGGTACCTCGTCGTCGAGTTGGGGCGGCGGCAATGGCGGGAGCTCACAGGAGAAGAAGAAGAAATGAGTTTCAGTTCGAATGGGTAACGGGGTGAGTATCACTGAGGCTAGGGGGTACCATTTTTGGGTTCGATTCATCCGGAGAAGTGCTGAGTTGGGCCACCACCGTGCGCCTGAGCTAAGGAAGAAGAAGAGAGGTGCGGCGGTGCTTCAGGCAAGAAGAGCTAAAATCGATGAGAGAGATGAGTTCAGTGATGCTCAGAGACGCCACAGTTGCGAGGAATTTGAGAGTGACTCACCGATTTTGCTTGATCTTCCACCTCTCCCCTCTTCTTGTTTGCGGCGACAGTGGCAAGAAAAATGAAACTCCAGCTTCTGGGCTTGGATGGCTGACTTCCTTGCTCTCCTCTGAATACTCGTTTCTCTGGATGAGGCTTGAGTGAATGGAAGAGATGAAGGCCTAAGCTTTGGTGTGGGAAGGATTTAATTGGCTGGCTTTGGCGTGAGAATGCTCTTCACTTGCTCCTGCCTCCCTCTTCTAGCTGATGGCGTGAGAATGCTCTGGCTTGGCTGTGAGATCGACTCAAATGGCTGGCCCTGAGCACTGCCATGTGAAGGAAGACACTAGAATGAGGAGGTGTCCCCAAAGAACAGGAAAACAGAATGGCTCTAGTGCTGGACGTGAAAATGGCTATAAACCAAGTTGAAAAATTTCGAAACTTTTTGAACATGGTCTACTGGGAGTGGTTAGATTCCAGTAAAATTTTGGGATTAAAATACCACATGGTTAATTAATTAAAATTCTGACACTGTGCACTGCTCAGAATTTTGATTTCGGATTTTGATTTAATTAAAGGTGAAAAATTATTATTTATTTTTAAAACTTTTTTTAGTCGTTTTAATTGGGTTAAGAATGTCTCTATAATTATTTTATAAAAATTCTGACATGAAAATTTTCAGATTTTCAATGCCGCTGTTTTTGAATTTTTAGAATGTCTAAATGACATGATAAATTCCTGATATTTTTACCAGAGGTAAATATTGCCTTGAGAATATTATGGTAAATTTTTCAGGAGCAGATGAGTTTCTAAAATTTTATAATAAATCTGTCCTTGCACTATTTGGAGGTCAAAGGGATGTCTTTTCAACTTTTTATTCACTATGCTATGCATTTAAAATTCATGTACCAGCTAATATGATTTTAAATATATAAACTTTTCAAGATTTTACTTTTACCTTTTATCTTCTTACCATTTTACCTTTTTACCATTTCCCTTTTACTAATTCTATTTGTTGGATTTTCATACAATACAAAAATCCAAGAAAATTCAAATAAGAACCAATAAATCCAATAAAACTCATAAATAAATATTTTCAAATTTAAAATATTTATTTTTATATTACTTTATTTTTTGAGATGTTACAAATCTACCCCCCTTACAGAAATCTCGTCCCCGAGATTTGCAAGGACTAGGTAGGTTATGGAACTTCTTCTGTGAAGCAACTTTATCGTTTCTTTGTATTCGTATCTTCAGTGTAGTTGCTTTACTGGAGTTTCTTCTTGCAATTCCGAATTAATGCGCTGAGAATAGAGAAGGTTTCTATTTGGGTTTTGCGTAGGCAGATAAGGGATATTATTATACATCTCTTTTGATTGAAAATCTAGGATTATTAATAAGGATGATCAAATTTAGAGAATAGCACTTAGTATGCTTAGGATACTTGAGGTGAAAGAATAGATGTATTGTCTTTAAATTCATTTGGAAAGAATTGAATGTTATCATCAAGAAACGATATTTGAATACAACGGTTGATCTGTATAGTCAACATTAGTTGACGAGATTAGCTGAGAATGAATGTCATTCAAAGTTGTCTTTAGATTGAAAACAAGGTAAGATAATTCAAGAATTTGGGATGAGGTAGGAGGATTATAATATGATCCTGATGATTTAATTCGTTTGGTCATCTTGGTAAACATAGGGTTTTGATTTTCTTTGTTTGGCAATTATGAAGGAATATAATGCACAGAGTTAAAAGGGTTGATTGCAGGAATTAACTACATAAAGGGCGTACTCAATATCACATCAAGTGTTGGGTGCAATCACATGAGAAAGATGTTCACGCTCAGAGTCTATTGTCGAGGCAGGGGTTGTTTTGGGTGCTTGATGTTTTCTAGGTCTTCGAGATAGCTTGAAAATCATTGATGTCTTCCTTGACGAGTTGATGTAAAACTTTCCTTAGGCAGATGTTAGCGAAGTGTTCAAGTTCTTCTCGGTTGATGTAGGTGATGTTGTCCATTTTACTCGAAACAACAAAAAAAGTTATTTACTGATGTCATAAAATAGATGGAGGACTTATCGGCTAATGGTTAAAGATGAAAATTGAAAATGTAGTACTTGACATTTTACCGGCCATTTGGAAGGACTAAGATAAGATATATTTTGATGAGAGTTCAGTTAGATTTATGAGGGGACATTTCGCTTATCAAAGTATTACTTTAAGAACAGATTCTATATAAACCTTCGGTTGACTCTAAGTAGATCTAAAGAGACAAGATGATTTCAAATCAATCTATGTTCTGGTAGAAACTGTATTTACGAGAGATGTACCTGGCGTTGCGTCAGGTATGTCATGATTAATGTCTCGAGTTGGAGTAAATGTGGAGATAGAGACTTGTTGGCCTTCAAATTCCTGAGGTCAGTTTTAAGATTGTTGAATATCTTCTTGGGGTTGAGAACGAAATGGAGTTTGTTTGCTCTTTAGGCAACTATTGGGATATTGCCCACGTTTACTACATCAAAAGCAAGAAATTTTGGCTTTCCGGTTTTGAGTAACAGACAGATGTTCATTGTTGTTGTTGGAGGGATGACAAATGACGATTGAAATTCAACATGGAGTTGATTAGAATTCTTTTTAGAACAATTATCTTTGTTCAAACATCATTTCTTTAATTGATTTTTCGAGTAAACTGCTTCGGATTTTATTTCTTTTACTCTTGGAGTCATAATTTTGACTGAGTCTTCTATGAGATATGGTCATGTTTCAAAGCTTGATGAAGATCCAAAAGAACAAGATATTCGTTTCGTACGAACATGCGGCATGACAGAGTTTGAAAGGAATCATCACTCGAAGATGACAAGCTGTCTTTTAAAGGAAGAACAGGCTAGGACAGCAACTAGTTTCAAGTTCATCAGACAGCTGGTTTTTCATCTTACATGCAGATTTGTGGAGAACGTTTTCTGCAAGATGCAGGACAGGGAAAGCGCTAAAACGGTTGAGATCATCGTAAAAACAATGGCTGGTTGAGCACGATTCTTGCCAACACAGAGAAGTTTGTGGCGTTTGTAGAAAAAAAGCGGGGTAAACCAAAAGAACCATGGTTAGGTATTTAAAAAGGAATGAAAATGTTTCCACAAAATGTGAACGGATGCAGTAAAGGCGGCCAAGTTGCTACTGGTGTGTGCAACAAGTGTTGTTTCCACTGTTTGTCTGACCAAAGAAATATGGAAAGCTTAACGGTTGAACGTATGTGCGGTGATGGTAAATGATAGGGTTGAACTAGGCGCACATGAGCAGAGATGAGGTAACGGGGAGTGATACAGTCTCCTGATTCAGATGTAAAGTGACCTATATAGGCACTTAAGGCAGCACAAACAGGTTTTGAACGGTGACGGTTTTGGTAGTCGGTCAAGCGATGATGTCGGGACCCAAATTTGCAAATCCGGACCCTCTGTGTATACCGCACTAGTCCAGGATCACGCTAGTGCACACAGGCTCAACATAGATGCTATCATAGTCATACACAGCGTAATATAGCATAAACCTCATTAATTAATAATAACTGTTGTCTTACATGAATAATGCCTCGTAGGGCTTAATTAAAAAGTATCAATGAGTAGCAGCGGAAATAAAATAAACGCAGTGGCGCTCCAGTTCGCCATAGGCAACTGACGAGGCTCGGACCCTAAGCATTCGCATCCAAATAATCTTCCTCCACGAAAGGCGTAGATTCTTCCTCTTCTGAAGTTGTTGTTGTTGGGGTGAGTACATAAAGCACTCAACAAGTTGTGCATAGCAATGCAAGTCTAATATTCTATATGCTTGGCTTAATCCAAAGGAATGGCTAATATGGCTATTTGCAGTAGAGCGGCATTTAACAAGAATACAGTAAATAGATTGAAAAGCAGTAAAACAAATAACAGTAATTAATAGTTTCAGCATTTATGAAGTAAACCAAGTTTCCAATCCTAAATCAATTTCCACCTCCCATGGCACCCTGCCATCCCAACAAGTTTTTGTTTAACAAAAGTCTAACCCTTAACTGTAATTCCCGAGCATTGCCCAATACCGTGAGCATGGCTAATCGAATAGATTGTACACTCTGCAGAGGTTATGCACTTTACCCACACGATACAACCAAACACCACCAAGGCGATTGATCATAACAAAGCCTTCACAATGCTACACCTAGACCCAGTACTGTTCGCTAAGGTTTCAACACTGAAGGGTTTAAACACCACAACAGGGCCCCCCTCTTACGCCATGTGAGTTAAACCGTAAACCCGGGACTCACTATTCACCACGACAGTACCGAAATCTAGGCTTCACAAATTATTCAGCTAGGCTGTCCCATTCCAGACATGTGGTTGCAAGAAGGACTCAGGTCAAAGGCTTGCAAGGTTAAATCCTTAAAGTGATTAAGGCAAGACTTCCACATACCCCTGCCAATCCTGGCCCACCTTATCACACTGCCCCTTGCCACTTGCCCCAATCTAAATCATTACCACCCCAGTTGATTACCAAGCACCATGTGCCACCAACATTTCAATCTAGTTGTGTGACCTCCTCGCCACGACAACTCGATAGCACTGTGTGACAACACATGACACACAAATTCTTAAACATTGTTCCATATTCCATTAGTCAAGATTAAGTATCAACATTCGGACACATGTGATGACGTGGCATGGCTAAGCAATCTACGACGGTCTAACTGGCCCCATGTTGATTATTAATATTAACCAACTATAATTCCACATCCTAGGGTGACAATTAGATCATGGCATAAAATTGACAAGGCGTGATTTAATTCAATTAGGCAGATCATCTAATTCCCAGATTAATTGAAATCATTTATACACATAAAATATCATGCATAAAGTTTAAGAGACAAAATAGCAATTTGGTGAAAATTAGGTGCAACATGATCAAAGCACAACTTGCCTTGGAGTAGGTGCTGGTCTTGCTCTGAGTTGGGGTCTTGAAGCGACGAATCTTCCTCCGGATCACCCAGCAGTTCAACGTCTACACGAAACGATGCCAAAATAGCAAATAAACACCAAAACAGAGAGAAACCAAACTCCAAAAATAAAATTAAATTCACCAATTAATAGATCTTGATTTTACAAATTTTTAGAAATTTGAATCACTCAAATCCGAGTTAAAATGCAAAAGATATAGCCTCTTGAAGTTGAATAAATACTGAAAATACAGAAAATAGAATTTCCGATTTTCCAGAATTATTTTTCTACTGAAAAAGATTTTTATTGCGCAACGCTGACGTCTGCCCTGGCCCGAGCCAATGAGACGCTGACACGTCACCTCGACGCATGGACCCGGTCCACGGAACCGCCTCTGGTCCACCGTGGACGAGGCTCACGGCGCCTCACATCACGCGCTTGACACGCGGCACGCATCTACTGGCTACGACGCCGCCCGTGCCGATGCTCGACACGCGGTGCGCATCCAGGCGATGATCCGACGGCTACCGCCCTAACGCACACGCGGCGCGATCTCAACCGAACAGACCTGATCCAACGGTCCAAGCTTACCCGAGCTGATCACTGCAGATGAAGCGACGCGGCACGATCTGAGACGTCCACAGGAGATCCAACGGCTGTCCGAGCTCCGAGACGAAGATGGCAGCACGGCGGTGGAGTGGCACCGGAGCGGAGGAAGAAGACCACCCGAACGGCGTTTCGACGCGACTCCGACGAGAAGAAATAGCAGCTTCGGTGCGGCTCGACGCGACGAGTCTGGATCTGGAACCGGTGCTGCGAACGGCTGCTTGATGGCAGCGAAACGACGAGAAAACGAGCGGCGGCGCTACAAAGAACTACGACGAGCTCTCAGGGCTAAACGGCAGCGACTCCGGCGAAGAGGCTAGGCTAGTAGATGCGCACTGGGATGGCGATACTCGGGGTGCGGTCCGCGCTTTAAATAGCCTCGGCATGCGCCTAGAAAAGGCAACCCTATATCACGTGGCGGCGGCGGCAAGTCGGCGGCAGATTCGGAAACCGAATCAGAGACGACAACCGAGAGCCGTCCGATTTGCGATCAACGGCCACGATTAGATCCGAAGCGATACGATCCGATCCGTTCTTTCCAAAACCGACGGGCGCGATTTTGGCCTTCCAAAAACAACGCGAGGAATCCTCTCGTCCGATCTTGATCCAACGGCCAAGGCGCTAGGGTTTCGATGAGATGCGATCGTCCGATGGAAATCCAACGACCAAACGCGGTGGCGGGAAGCGGTTGAGCGGCCGCGCCAAATATTGGTCGTCTGCGCATGACAATCTTGGGCTTCGCCCGATCGTTTCACCGATTTTTGAAAAGTTTTTTGATTTAAAATAATTCTCGAAATTAGATTAATTCATTTAAGGCAATTTAAATATTAGGAAAAATTCAAGAAAATTCTCATAAATACGTCGAGACATTTTGAATCCAAATAAAATATTTTTGGCAAAACTTCATATTAGTTTTATCTATATATAATTAGTTTTCACCAAAGGTTTAATACACTTAATTAAAATAATTTCAATTAATTTCTGGAAAATCCAATAAATTCATAAAATCATTAAAATGCACATAAGTGAAACTATAGGCCAAATTTTGGGATGTTACAAACCTCCCCCCTTAACAGAATCTCGACCCCGAGATTCAAGGCTGATCAGGGAATAGGTTTGGAAATTCTAACTTCAGGTCCTCTTCACGCTCCCAGGTTGCCTCATTCTCAGAATGGTTGCTCCACTGAACTCTGCAAAAACGAACTGAGTTGCTCCTGGTTCTGCGGTCCATGACATCCAAAATTTTCATCGGCTGTTCCTTTTAGGTCAAATCCTTCTGCAACTCAATCTCTTCCAAAGGTGTCTGCTCTGCTGGCACCCGAAGACACTTCTTGAGCTGAGACACATGGAACACATCATGCACACCTACCAGTGACTGCGGCAATTCCAACTGATAAGCAACCTCCCCTCGACGGCTCAAAATTTTGAACGGTCCAACATATCTTGGGGCAAGCTTTCCTTTAGCGTGGAACCTTTTAACTCCTTTCAGAGGGGTAACTCTAAGATACACAAAATCGTCTGGCTCAAAACTCAAATCACGGCGTCGATTATCCGCGTAACTCTTTTGCATTGACTGTGCGATTTTCAACCTCTCTCTTATCATAGAAACTTGCTCTTCAGCTTCCTTGAGAATATCAGGGCCAAATATCATACGCTCTCCTGTCTCATTCCAATTCAGCGGGGTACGACAGGCACGACCATATAAGGCTTCAAATGGCGACATCTGCAAACTAGCTTGGTAACTGTTGTTATAGCTGAACTCTGCATACGGTAAACATTTGTCCCATGAAGTAGTGTAGGCTAAAGCGCAAGCCCTCAACATATCTTCCAAAATCGATTTACTCTTTACGTCGACCATCGGTCTGTGGGTGATATCTTTGATCAAGTTCAATCGTGTTCCCATAGCTTCATGCAATTTATCCCAAAATCTCGAGGTGAACTGAGTACTTTTGTCTGACACTATTTTCCTAGGCACACCATGCAAACACACAATTCTAGCCATGTATAATTCTGCTAACCGGTCTCCTGAGTACGTTGTCTTAATCGAACGCAAGTGAGCAACTTTGGTCAATCGATCCACAATGACCCATATAGAATCATACCCACTTTGGGTTCTTGGCAAACCGTGATGAAATCCATTCGATTTCTTCCCACTTCCATTCGGGACTTTTAGCGGTTGTAGCAAACCCGCTGGTCTCGTGTATTGCCTTAACTCTCGCATACATCGCACAAGGCAACGTGCTCGGCGACTTCACGCTTCATATTCGCCACCAAAACCTCTCCTTTAAGTCCCGGTACATCTTAGCGCTTCTGGATGAATTGAATACTTGGAATCATGAGCCTCTTCCAAAATCAGCCGCTTAAGTTCTGGTCTGTTTGGCACACAAATGCGACCCTTGAACCACATGGTACCTTGGTCATCCACGGTAAAGTCCTTTGCTAATCCTTCATCCTTTTTAGCCTTGATTCGGTTGACTTTCTCATCATCTTTTTGTCCTTCCCGAATCTGATCCTCAAGCGTCGGCTTTACTTCCAATGCAGCTATGAATCCTTCTGGAATCATTTCCAATTTTAACTTCTGAAACTCCTTACATAGCTCCGATTGATCTTCTTGTACCATCATATTTGCAACGTGGCTTTTTCGACTTAAAGCATCAGCCACTACATTAGCCTTTCCTGGATTGTAGTGGATTCCCATATTATAATCCTTTATCAGTTCCAACCACCTTCTTTGCCTCATGTTAAGATCTGACTGAGTGAAAATATATTTCAAACTCTTGTGGTCCGTATATATCTCACATCTATTTCCAATGAGATAATGACACCACAATTTCAAGGCATGCACCACGGCAGCCAATTCCAAGTCATGCGTAGGATAATTTCCTTCATGCGGTCTTAATTGCCTTGACGCATATGCTACCACTTTGCCCTCTTGCATCAATACGCATCCAAGTCCTTGTCTTGATGCATCACAGTATATGTCAAAACTGTTCTGGGCATCAGGCAATACTAGCACTGGGGCTGTTGTCAAACGCTTCTTTAAGTCCTCAAAGCTCTTCTCACACTCTGGCGTCCATACAAACTTCTTCTCCTTTTTCAGCAATTGCGTGACAGGTCTCGCAATTATTGAGAATCCTTCTATAAACCGTCGGTAGTAACCTGCCATTCCCAGGAAACTACGCATCTGAGTAACAGACCTCGGCTGCTCCCAGTGCAGGACTGTCTCCACCTTGCTCGGGTCTACTGCCACTCCTTCCGCAGTCATCACATGACCAAGAAATTCAACCTTTTCCTTCCAAAAGTCGCACTTACTGAATTTAGCATACAGCTGTTGCTCACGCAGCTTTTCCAACACTAGCCTCAGATGATTTGCATGCTCTGCTTCGGTCTTTGAATACACCAAAATGTCATCTATGAACACAACAACAAACTTGTCCAAGTATTCCATGAAAATCTTATTCATCAAGTTCATGAAATATACCGGCGCATTGGTCAATCCAAAAGACATGACTGTGAACTCATAATGTCCATATCTTGAAGAGAATGCGGTCTTCGGAACATCTTCCGTTCGAATCTTTAGCTGATGATATCCTGAACGAAGGTCTATCTTGGAGAAAACTCCAGCTCCTCTCAACTGGTCAAACAGATCATCAATCCTTGGCAACGGATACTTATTCTTAACCGTCACTTCGTTAAGTGCACGGTAATCAATACACATTCTAAGGCTTCCATCCTTTTTCCTGACAAACAAAACTGGCGCTCCCCATGACGACGAACTTGGTCTTATAAAACCCTTCTCTAATAACTCGTCGATCTGTTTCTTCATCTCCACCAACTCATCGGTAGGCATCCAATAAGGTCTTTTTGCTATTGGTGCGGTTCCTGGTGCTAACTCAATGACGAACTCGATGCCACGGTGCAGCGGCATTCGGCGAGATCTTAAAATATGTCTGGATATTCCCTGACCACTGGCACATCCTCTATGACGACGGTTCTCATGCTATTAACCATTAATTGACCACCACGAACTGCTGTCGCTTGAAATTTCACTTTCTCTCCTCTAGGGCTCTCAATGGATATAACCCTTTGACCACAATCCAAAACTGTCTTATGCTTGGTTAACCAGTCCATACCGAGGATAACATCTAAAACTTGGGCATCTAGAATAATCAAGTTCGCCAGGAACTCTACCCCATTAATTATTAGCTTCACCCCCAAACACCCAAGGTTAGATCTTAACCCAGATCCTGGGGCTTGGACTAGCATCACACACTTAAGATTTTTCATGCTCAAACCATTTTCAGATGCAAAAGCTCGAGAGACAAATGAATGCGAAGCTCCTGAATCAAAAAATACTGTTGCAGGTACTGAGTTTACCAAAAACTTACTCAGTACGATGTCTGATGCTTCCTAGGCTCCATCGGCGGTGAGTGGTTGACTCTGCCTCGAATAGTAGCTTGAGGCGTCGCTCCTGCCTGTCCATCTCCTCGATTTGCTCCCGTCATCGGCGCCTTAGCAGGTGTCATTCCAAGGTTGAAACGTACTGGCGTGATACCTCCTTTCTGGGGACATCTATTAGCATAATGCCCCAGCTCATTGCAATCTAGCAGCACCTTCGGCGGTGATCACTGCACTCCTCCTTGAGCATTGTTACCCTGAACCGGCGTCTAATAACTCTGTCCTGGTGGTCGCGGCGCAGGTGTTGCTAGTTTACCAGCAGCTTGCGGTTGGAACCTGGCGAACTGTTGTGGGGTCATCCTCATTCGCAGGTGGTTAGGGCGTCCACCTTGGTTGGTCATCAAGCGCTTGCGATTTTTCCCAAGCTCCTTGCGCTTATCCTCCAGAATCAAAGCCTTGTTTACCAATTCTTGAAAATCCGAAAAAGTGTGGGTAATTAGCCCCACCTGCAGCCCTGAGTTTAGTCCTTTCATGAAGCGAGACTACCTGGCCTTGTCCGTCGCTACGTCCTCATAAGCATAGCGAGCTAACTGCGTGAATTTGTTCAAGTAATCGGCCATCGGTTGGCCTCCTTGCTTAAGCACCCTAAACTCTTCCTTTTTCAAGTCCATCATCCCTTCCGGTACATGGTACTGGCGGAAGGCCGTTGCAAACTCTTCCCATGTGATTTCCATGGGTGCTTCATGAGCAGCACAATAGTTCTTCCACCATTCTGCAGCTGTTCCCTCCAGCTGATGGGATGCATAAAGAACCTTCTCATGGTCTTCACATTGAGTGATGTACAGCTTCCTCTCAATGGTTCTCAGCCAATCATCTGCTTCCAGGGGTTGACATTGCCTGAGAATGTTGGCGGTCGGGTCCTCATGAAGTCTGACAACTTGGAGTAAGGATGAGGCCCACCATTGTTGTTCTGAGCAGCGGGGTTGTTGACTGCAGCCATATTGGTCATCTGCTGCATCATAGTCTGCATCAACTGAGTTTGTGCAGCGAGAAAAGCCCTCAAGTTCTGCATATCCACTGGTGGTGCCTGCTGTGGTGGTGCTCCTTCATTGGGATTGTTGCCTGAGCGCAGACCACTTCCTGAAGCTCCATTGTTGCTGCGAGTGTTCACCATCTACTTGATTGCTTCTTGGGTTAGGAAAGATAGATGTAGCATAGATAAGATGCAAGAATTTCTAAGGCAGGGGAAACAGGTTAAACCCAACTTAAATAATCTTTATTAATACTTAGTATGGCTGCTTACAATGCCTAAGGGCTTTGCAACACATACTGCACACTCAACAAACAATTAAGAACCAAACTAAACATGCAACCTTAACGTCTATTAAAAGGTAAAGACTATCTTAGAGACGCGACTCAACACTCGAGTTGGTCTTAGAGTTGTGTTGAGACTCGAGTGTTGAGACTCGAGTGTTGAGTCGCGTCTCTAAGATAGTCTTTACCTTTTAATAGACATTAAGGTTGCATGTTTAGTTTGATCCGGCGCATACACCGGAGGGTGGGCTGGCATGGGTGTGAACCCATCCTGGTGACCCTCTCCTGGCTCCTCAGGCTCCCACTCACGCTCCTCTGGGTCTTCCTCTTCTTCTTCTTCTTCGGCGACTTCATCTGGCTCCTGGACGACCTGGTCCGCCAACTCCTCGGCTACCTGCAAGGCCTCCTCCAGCTCGCTGATGACCCTGGCTGCTGCGTCACGGGTCTTCTGAAGCTCTCGCTCGGACACCATCGCCCTCGTACACCGCTCCGGCTCTGGCGGTGTCCTCGTGTGCTCCTCCCGGCGAGGGCGAACTCAGCAAGGTGTACTGCGGTAGCACACTCCCCCTCCACGATCCGTCGACATTGGCATGCTCGCACTGTCGGGTGAAGCCGAAACACGGTGTCGCGAAGCTCGTAGGCGTAGTCGTGGCAGATCCGTCGTAGAGCAAGTCCGCGCCTCTCGAATTCCCGCCTCGTCGTGAACCTCCGTGTGGTGATGTGGATCGGTCCAGTGGTCTCGCGCTCTCGGCGAAGATGGTCACTTGCGAGAAGAACCCCGATGCACACCATTGATGTTCCAGTTGCTTCCTCGGTAGAGCGGATGATCGAAGCCTCCAATTACTTGAATAACTCTCCACAGCTCCATGGCATAGCCACCCTGCCTTGACTCGAAGGACTGGAAGATCGGCATCTATTCAAAACAAAATTTTGAATAAGATCTCCACTCGAAACAGCAACGAAAAGAAGGTAATTTAGCAAGGATGAGAGTAGAGGGATGAGATAAGCCAAGAGTTTCTTATTAATCAGTTTTACCTTTTTCTTTAGAAAATAATTTTGGACACTGCTAAGAGATACCAACTTCCTAGGGCCAAGACCTACAGTCAGTATGGCTCTGATACCACCTATGTCGGGACCCGAATTTGCAAATCCGGACCCTCTGCATATACCGCACTAGTCCAGGATCACGCTAGTGCACACAGGCTCAACATAGATGCTATCATAGTCATACACAGCGTAATATAGCATAAACCTCATTAATTAATAATAACCGTTGTCTTACAAGAATAATGCCTCGCAGGGCTTAATTAAAAAGTATCAATGAGTAGCAGCGGAAATAAAATAAACGCAGTGGCGCTCCAGTTCGCCACAGGCAACTGACGAGGCTCGGACCCTAAGCATTCGCATCCAAATAATCTTCCTCCACGAAAGGCGTAGATTCTTCCTCTTCTGAAGTTGTTGTTGTTGGGGTGAGTACATAAAGCACTCAACAAGTTGTGCATAGCAATGCAAGTCTAATATTCTATATGCTTGGCTTAATCCAAAGGAATGGCTAATATGGCTATTTGCAGTAGAGCGGCATTTAACAAGAATACAGTAAATAGATTAAAAAGCAGTAAAACAAATAACAGTAATTAATAGTTTCAGCATTTATGAAGTATACCAAGTTTCCAATCCTAAATCAATTTCCACCTCCCATGGCACCCTACCATCCCAACAAGTTTTTGTTTAACAAAAGTCTAACACTTAACTGTAATTCCTGAGCATTGCCCAATACCGTGAGCACGGCTATTCGAATAGATTGTACAGTCTGCAGAGGTTATGCACTTTACCCACACGATACAACCAAACACCACCAAGTCGAGTGATCATAACAAAGCCTTTACAACGCTACACCTAGACCCAGTACTGTTCGCTAAGGTTTCAACACTGAAGGGTTTAACCACCACAACAGAGCCCCCTCTTGCGCCATGTGAGTTAAACCATAAATCCGGGACTCACTATTCACCACGACAGTACCGAAATCTAGGCTCCACAAATTATTCAGCTAGGCTGTCCCATTCCAGACATGTGGTTGCAAGGACTCAGGTCAAAGGCTTGCAAGGTTAAGTCCTTAAAGTGATTAAGGCAAGACTTCCACATACCCCTGCCAATCCTGGCCCACCTTGGCACACTGCCCCTTGCCACTTGCCCCAATCTAAATCATTACCACCCGAGTTGATTACCAAGCACCATGTGCCACCAACATTTCAATCTAGTTGTGTGACCTCCTCGCCACGTCAACTCGATAGCACTGTGTGACAACACATGACACACAAATTCTTAAACATTGTTCCATATTCCATTAGTCAAGATTAAGTATCAACATTCGAACACATGTGATGACGTAGCATGGCTAAGCAATCTACGACGGTCTAACTAGCCCCATGTTGATTTTTAATATTAACCAACTATAATTCCACATCCTAGGGTGACAATTAGATCATGGCATAAAATTGACAAGGCGTGATTTAATTCAATTAGGCATATCATCTAATTCCCAGATTAATTGAAATCATTTATACACATAAAATATCATGCATAAAGTTAAAGAGACAAAATAGCAATTTGGTGAAAATTAGGTGCAACATGATCAAAGCACAACTTGCCTTGGAGTAGGTGCTGGTCTTGCTCTGAGTTGGGGTCTTGAAGCGACAAATCTTCCTCCGGATCACCGAGCAGTTCAACGTCTACGCAAAACGATGTCAAAATATCAAATAAACACCAAAATAGAGAGAAACCAAACTCCAAAAATAAAATAAAATTCACCAATAAATAGATCTCGATTTTACAAATTTTTAGAAATTTGAATCACTAAAATCCGAGTTAAAATGCAAAAGATATAGCCTTTTGAAGTTGAATAAATACTGAAAATATAGAAAATAGAATTTCCGATTTTCCAGAATTATTTTTCTACTGAAAAAGATTTTTATTGCGCAACGCTGACGTCAGCCCTGGCCCGAGCCAATCAGACGCTGACACGTCACCTCGGCGCATGGACCCGGTCCACGGAACCGCCTCTGGTCCACCGTGGACGCGGCTCACGGCGCCTCGCATCACGCGCCTGACACGCGGCACGCATCTACTGGCTGCGACGCCGCCCGTGCCGATGCTCGACACGCGGCGCGCATTCGGGCGACGATCCGACGGCTACCGCCCTGACGCACACGCGGCGCGATCTCAACCGAACAGACCTGATCCAACGGTCCAAGCTTACCCGAGCTGATCACTACAGACGAAGCGACGCAGCACGATCTGAGACATCCACGGGAGATCCAACGGTTGTCCGATCTCCAAGACGAAGATGGCAGCACGGCGGCGGACTAGCACCGGAGCGGAGGAAGAAGACCACCCGAACGGCGTTTCGTCGTGACTCCGGCGAGAAGAAGTAGCAGCTTCGGTGCGGCTCGATGTGACGAGTCTGGATCTGGAACCGGTGCTGGGAACGGCTGCTTGACGGTGGCGAAACGGCGAGAAAACGAGCGGCGGTGTTACAAAGAACTACGGCGAGCTATCGGGGCTAAACGGCAGCGACTCCGGTGAAGAGGCTAGGCTAGCAGATGCGCACTAGGATGGCGATCCTCGGGGTGCGGTCCGCGCTTTAAATAGCCTCGACATGTGCCCAGAAAAGGAAACCATATATCACGCGGCGGCGACGGCAAGTCGGCGGCGGATTTGGAAACCGAATCGGAGACGACAACCGAGAGCCGTCCGATTTGCGATCAACGGCCACGATTAGATCCGAAGCGATACGATCCGATCCGTTCTTTCCAAAACCGACGGGAGCGATCTTGGCCTTCCAAAAACAACACGAGGAATCCTCTCCGCCCGATCTTGATCCAACGGCCGAAGGCGCTAGGGTTTCGGTGAGATGCAGATCGTCTGATGGAAATCCAATGGCCAAACGCGGTGGCGGGAAATGGTGAACAGGCGCACAAATATTGGGCAGCGTCGCGCGATCTTTGGCTTCGCCTAGTACTATTCACCGATTTTTCAAAAGCTTTTTGATTTAAAATAATTCATAAAATTAGATTAATTCATTTAAGGCAATTAAAATATTAGGAAAAATCCAAGAAAATTCTCATAAATACTTCGAGACATTTTGAATCCAAATAAAATATTTTTGGCAAAACTTCATATTAGTTTTATCTATATATAATTAGTTTTCACCAAAGGTTTAATACACTTAATTAAAATAATTTCAATTAATTTCTGGAAAATCCAATAAATTCATAAAATCATTAAAATGCACATAAGTGAAACTATAGGCCAAATTTTGGGATGTGTTTGCACCAAAATTTGGCAGATAGGGTTAAAATCGGCAGTCCAAGATCAACAAGATACGATTGGATAACGGATCAAGATATTTGGAAACAAAAACAGGTTGTTAAGGAAATCACCCTCCAAATAGAGGCCGATACGGATTCTATTCCTAACGTGTTGTACCAGAACTTTATCGGCCAATGGCTATAAAAGAGGTCTAGAGGTGATCAGAAAAGCTGCCCAGAGCCAATCAACCAATTCGCGTCTACTTTTCATCTACTTTTCCGTCGGCTAGGAGTAGTTTTTGTAATTTAGATTCTTGTAACTCAGTTTCGATCAATAAAGTTGCGCATTGCCGATTGTTGATCATCCTCAGTTACACCCCAGGTTTGATTTATTCTGATTTTGTTGCGCATCGCCTTCTTCAGAATCGATCTGCCTTTATCCTCTGCTCTGATTAGCCCTAATCGGCTAGTTAGATTTACCCTTTTTTCTCGATTTAGTCGGCTTTGAGCTGATTGAATCTAAGCCGATTGATCTTCATTAATCGGCTAGTTAGGCTTACCTTGTTACCTTGATCTTGATCGGCTTCAAGCTGATTGAGTTTAAGCTGATTGATCGTTACGATCGGCTTTGAGAGAATTTTATCCTCTGATTAGCCTTAATTGGCTAATTAGATCTATTCTGATATCTTGATCTTGATCGGCTTCAAGCTGATTGAGTTTAAGCTGATTGATCGTTACGATCGACTTTGAGAGAATTTTATCCTCTGATTAGCCTTAATCGGCTAATTAGATCTATTCTGATAATTTGATCTTGATCGGCTTCAAGCTGATTGAGTTTAAGCCGATTGATCTCAACGATCGGCTTCGAGTGAACTTTATATCTTTTACCTTGTTGATTATAGGTCAAATCGACTGGCACGCTCTTGAACCAGGTGTTCGTCTGGTGTGCTGCTGTCAGAAACCCTACTTCAAGTTTTTGACGTCAACAGGATGTTACAGATGACATTGGGAATTTAATGGTGTAGGACATAACTGAGGCAGAGATAAGAGTACAGTGCCTGTCTCATCATCATTACTGGCATTGGTGAGTCGGGCATTGTTCTGACCTACCACTGTGGAGTGAGGGAGACGGTGCGCCCTACTGTGGTGACCATCGAGCAGTGGGAACAAGCCACCGAAGCAGGCATCAAATGCGAACGCAAAGAAAATTTGCGCTCAACTCTGTACCGGGCTTGTTCGAAAGAAAGACAAAGGAGAGGAGAAGGAAAAGACTAAGTGAAAAGGTGCAATGTCGAATTGATCCCTTATGTCGCGTGTGTAGTGGAGCTACGTGATCGGTACAATGAATTGCACTAGATGTTTGGTTTTAACAAAAAGTTGGCTACTTGCTGTCGTGGAGAAGAAAAGTATGTGTTTGGTGATTTTGCTTGATTACGGCGAGTACTTGTGCTAAGGTTGGGTATTTTGGCATTCATTTTTCTTGGTTGGGTTTCACGAAGTAGATGAGGAGTGTTAGCAATTTATACTGAGGATCATTAGCAAAAGTAAGCTAATTCAAGGGGAGATACTCAGTACATTAAAACGTTTGAGATGAACGAAAAGATGCATCTCAACTAGGATTATCTGGGGAAAGCCGGAGGTTGATTATAAAGGCTGAAAATTTTATTACTCATTACTTTTTGTGAATGCATTAATAGATTGTATCGCAGGCGTCCTGCAACAAGATTTATTAGGATAAAGTTATTTAGATGCAATTCTATTGGGTTATAGGGCAACTTTTCGTTCCTTAAAATATTATTTTGAGAATAGCCTATATATGGGCTAGGTAATTGCTGGTTAGTTTATAAGGCAATGTTTCATTCATTAAAACATTGTTTCAAGGTTGATTATTAGTAATTATTAGTTCATAAGGCAACTTTTCGTTCCTTAAAATTTCTTAATTAAATCTTCTTATTAAATAAGGGTTGGTAGATCGTAAATTTCAACCTAATGGTTTAACATTTACGAGAGTAATCCAGAAAACAATACAAAAGGTTTACAACAAAATTTCAACAACGCGGTAAAATTATATATGCATTCAACTTAGTATATGGGAGGGGTACCTAAGGTTTTTCCTCTATTAGCCTAATCGTACGTATTTATGTTCAAAAGGTTGACTTAGAATAATATATACTTTAGATAATACTGTCCTTTAAAGTAGATTATTTGGTGGCGAGTTTCTTTTAACGTTTGCACCACTTGCTGATGTCAATATTCTAGGACTTCTATGTAGTCGGTGAAGTTATGATTCTTTGCTACTTCCATCTTCTTAAAGTTATTAACGCGAACGTCATGATGTTGTCGACTTGCTACTAAAACTAATTTTCAAAAATAATTGTTGGTGGTTTCCATTAAGCAAAAGAAGAGAATTCCTTCTATAAAGAAGGACTAGAAGCGAAGAAAGAAAGCTCTACAAGGAAGAAATGGGTATATGAAATATCCATTAAAAGGGAAAGGCATACAGATAAGGAAACTAAATCTCACAAGTGGGAAAAGAGTATATCTACAACTAACGCTACTCTTTTTATATTCCTATTAGAAAATAGGATTTTCAAAAAAAAAATCCAGTTTTCCTTTGGACACCATTCCAAGGTTTCTATTTAGAAAACAAGACTTTCAATTTTTCTAGTTCCATTTTAGTGACCATTCTAAGGTTTCCATTCAGAAGTATATAACTTCTCGGGCTCTAGTTCATTTTCATGGTATATAATCTAGACAAGGTAATAAGGTGAATTTTGAGGTATGATCAAGAATTGTTATTGAGAAAAATTAAATTTCAGCTACTCTAAAGTGACTTAAGTAAGTTGGTGGTTACTAATATGTGGAAGTCTTGGCTTTGGCTTATTCATGGAGGTTGTGGTCTCAAGAAGTTAGAAATAGTAATGAAGACTATATTACTAATCTTGATAAGGCTTGATTTTGAGAAAAGTTAATGACCAAAATTGTTACACAGATGAGAAGTTCTACAGGAGGAAAAGGCAAGCTTGTATACAATCTTATAGAAGGAAGAGATAAGATATTTTATGATTTCCTATTTATCCTATGGTTGGAATTTTCCATATTCATATATAAGGACAACTTATTGTGAAACTTTAACCTAGAGGTTAAGTTCACACATAAATCAGTCCTGACAAACAGAATAAAAACCAACTTTCAAGTAGAGGATATAAACACCAGATAAAATGCTTTATATATAACTAGAGCAGAATAATATACTATGCGTAATGGTTCCTATCTTAAGGAAAATCCTAATACCTTCGAATCTTTCGCATTTTACTGTTAGGTGAAGTCGTCTCTTCATGCACTAGGTTCCTCAAGCTTTGCTTCTGCTTAGTCGAGGTTAGTCAAGCGTTGTCGGCTCCCATGAGATTGTTGGCGTAGACCTTGTAGTCTTCATTGGCAACATGAAGGGTAGTAGCGACATGTCTCGGGTATCCTCAGAAGTAATTAGCGAAGATGAACTATAGCAATAATTACTTTTAAGGAAAGAAGAATTTGTTTACAAATCAAAATGAAAGTGTGGGTAAGAGTAGGATCTTAAGGAGGAGGTAAGAATAGCAAAAACTACATTTTGCAAATATAGTAACAACTGAAAATAAGATTTTAAATTTGATTCTTCTACTACTAACGACCATTCTATCTAGGGTTTATCCTACAGTCAACATAACTCTGATACGACTGCTGTGAGACCCCGTTCTGATGAACAGGAACCTCCACGTGATTATTGTGCTATTCCCTGGATCAGTAGCTAGCACTCACATGTTTACAACAATTGGAATCACAACCACACCACAATATAAATACAGCGGAAACTAATACATAAAGGAAAATCTACAACACCAAGAATAAAGCAGCAAAAGAATTAATATCTTGTAGTTTGCCCATCCGACCCGTAGGCAACTGACAAGGCATAAACTCCAGACAGAACACGACGAAGAAGATCCCGCAACCTGCGACGAAAAGAGACTCGAAGCCTCGCTAACTCATCCAACTAAAATAATAATTAAGCAAGGGTGAGTACTTTACGTACTCAGCAAGACTTGAGCAAAACCTATAATATATGCAGGCCATTTCAAAGGAAAGGCTAATACAGTTAAATTTGCATAAAGCGAAATTGAATTGTAAAACAAGTTATCATTTGCAAACGGAATTTATAAAAGCAAGTTGATTGATAATAAAATAGATACAACAGTAAGTAATACTCACAGTCCTCCATGACGTGAGTTCGAATTAAACCAAACCACAAGGTCCATCAATGTCAGCCCTTCGACATAAAGCAACAGTTGCTAAAACTAGTTCAGACCAAACCCATTTTAGAAAATTACCAAAGACTCTAACATTGGGAGGATTTTCCCCAAGTGCCCATTACCGCGGGCGCGGCTAATCGATTAGATTTACACTCTGCAGAGGTGTACACTTTACCCACAAGGAATGATCAACCTTTTCGGCAGAACAATTAACACACTTCCTTTGGTGTGTCGGCAAGGAGATCATACAGAGCCGTTACATTATCTAGACGTGGCTTTACACCAGTCCGGGACGTTAACCCTCGCCCTGAAAACATAGACACTCACCCAAGTCGTGGATCCACATTTATCACACACAACACCACATCTCTGTCCAGGGCAAGGCGTACACCGTTGCATTGGTATGTAGAAACCCCTACAGACAGACCTGACCGGAATGCTTGTGCAATCTCCCGCCTTCCATAGATGCAAAGCCACATCTAAACAACTTAATAGGCTAAGACCCGCAGATACAAGCCCTCGTGGTTGTACGAAAAACATGGATCTACAACATCCCATTTGCTCGGTCCTTAATCCGACACGGGCGATACTCCACCCTACACTACGTGCAAATCCCTCTGCACATCCGGCTATTGCCAATAATCGCCCGCATCAAAACCATAGTTTTATTTTGGGGTTTTAATCAAACTACCAGCAACCATTTTCCCAAAAAGGACCATTTAGGTTCCATATAAAACATTTCAGGAAACAATTTTAATCATGATCATCTCCCCCACAAAGAGCTAAAGCATGGCTAAGCAAGGATAACATGATCGCATATACCCAATTTGGCATTAAGTAATGTTTAGCCCTATTCTATGGTTATCAAGGTTCACATTTCCATAATTATCAAGGAGTTTTATCTGACAACAGGTATATCTACCAATACCACAAAATAGCGAATTTACAGAAAGTAAACGCGTGCATGAAACATTTTAGTAAACACAGTGCAAATCAAATATTGGGATCAAGATGGTCAAAGGGGCGCTTGCCTTGCTTAATCATTACTTGCGGTGAAGACGAGGTCGCAATAGATGAAGTCGACGACGAAAACAGCGACATCGGGTTCTACACGTCGTTCAACGGAAATAAAGCAAATATCAAGCTTTAATAAGGGCAAAAAGAAAACAGACAGCAAACCAAATAAAGATTCACTGCAGAAAACAGGAATGCTTTAGGGTTTGAATTAGATGATTTCAGATCTTGTGTTCAAGATAAATAAGCATTCATAAAGTTAATGGCTCTTACTATGAACAAAACACGGCTTCTTTTATAGATTATCTATTCTTGATTTACGAATTCAAGAGGCTAAAATTATGAATTCTTACATTTATGACTTCGAATTATAGATGCTAAAATTATTTGGATTAAAATAATTAAAACACTAGTTATAGGGTTATGCAAATAGTACTTAGCCTTAAGTGATTTGCATAAAAAGGGTTTTGAATGAGTTAGATCTGTTAAGCTAGGTTACTAGATTTATTCATGGTTTTTAAGAAGGTTCTGGTGATACAAATATATTAACAATGGATTTCATCATTATTGCCAAGTTGCTTATTCATATTATGAAGTTCATGAACCATAAAACTTAGGGTTATTTGGCTACTAGGATTTATGTGCAAAACATAGTGAAATAAGATTATTTATTCATAACAGGGTAATCTATACTTTGGATAGCAATCCTAAGCTGATTTCATACATCTTAGTGTTTAGACGAGACATTATATTTATTGTTGAAAAAGCTTATACGATATTAAGGGTCACGTTATAATGAATCGGATTTTTGAGGTGAAGCGAACGATTAACACTTAGAGGTATTCGACTATCAAGCTTTAGTTGAAAAGCAAGTTGTAATAAGAATATTTTTCTAGATTATGGTAGTACATATCCCAAATACCATTTCTAAACTGATCTTCATAATATTAGCATTTAGACAAGATATTCTACGGGTTGTTGAAAATGCTTAGGTGTTTCTAACTTTACACGATAAAGGTTCGATTTTCGATTTTAGTTTGTGATTACACCTTATAAGATAATCTATTCATTTTTCAGGCATTAGCAGGGGATGAAACTATGAGTGTTTTAAAGCTAGTTCCGTGATATTTGGCTTTTATCCAAGATGATTTCCATATAAATGATCACTAGGGCCTAATATGGATTTAGTTCAAACTCGTATGAACATGAAGTACTTTTGCATAGCTAGTAAGGATATCACTTCTCAAGATCCTATGACTTAGTTTTGTCAAATTTGATGTTTATTTGTGAAAGTTATAACTATTCAAAATATACAAGTATTGGAAATTCAATTATTTGGTTAATTGTTATTTATAACTTTGTTATAATGATTCATGTTGAATCATTTAGTTTGATCACATTAGATATTTATAATCTAGTTTCTTTTCATGACTTTGCTTTTAATTAATTATGCATGTACACATTTTTCTACATACACAAGGCTTATGTCTTCATGCAAATTAAACTTGTGAATATATGGTATTTCATTAAAACATTTTAATAGTGACAAATTAATCATTCTAATACTAATTCATGTCTTTGTACAACTATTTAATACTCTTCATATGCATGTATGTATATATATATTGCTACTGAATAGTATATGCACAAATATATATACACACCATTTTCCATTAAACCATTTATTATTCATATACAAGTCTAAATCAAGTTCATACCTTAATTATTTCAGCATAATAGGGTAGCCTACTGTCATACAAGTGTTTGTAAATCAATTTTATTTATTTTAGAACTTCCTTTATACAATACTTCATTTTTGATTATTTATTCTATTGAGAATAACCTTTAATGGGAAATGATATAAACAAAGGTAAAATATAAATATTTTTATATATTTGAGCTCCTGGTAGCATAAGGATTCTAATAAAATTAGTTTCATTCCATTTTGAATTTGTTTACAACATTTTAATATGTAGCCTATCTTTAAGTCTTTCATTCAAATTTGAATTTCAAATTAACCCAGTACTGTTTTTCAAAATGTTTTTGCATATTATGGAAGCACTTGATTTTAGATGATATTAGAACTTTGTTTCATTCCCTTTGGAATTAAATTGCCTCGGTTTTTGAAAATAACCTAGAATGCAAAATGCGCTTTCTGATCAGAGAGGCGCCTTTACCGGTTTGGCTAGAGGGAGCTTGCACGGCTGACAAGGAGGGCCCGCCGCGCAGTGAGCCGAAGCAGGGGTGGGCGACCAGAGCATGGCGGCGACGGCGTTCCGGCGAAGCTCCGGCCGAATCGACGGCACGGCGAGCTTCAGTGGACCACCCCGCACCTGATGGTGGGGTCAATCGCCACCGGAGATGACCGGAGGTACCTCGTCGTTGAGAGGGGGCGGCGGAAATGGCGGGAGCTCACCGGAGAAGAAGAAGAAATGAGTTTTGGTTCAAATGGGTAACGGGGTGAGTATCACTGAGGCTAGGGGGTACCATTTTTGGGATCGATTCATCCGGAGAAGTGCTGAGTTGGGCCACCACCGTGCGCCTGAGCTAACGAAGAAGAAGAGAGGTCTTGGCGGTGCTTGAGCAAGAAGAGCTAAAATCGATGAGAGAGATGAGTTCGGTGATGCTCGAGACGCCACGCCATTCGAGGAATTTGAGAGTGACTCACCGATTTTGCTTGATCTTCCACCTCTCCCCTCTTCTTGTTTGCGGCGACAGTGGCAAGAAAAATGAAACTCCAGCTTCTGGGCTTTGGATGGCTGACTTCCTTGCTCTCCTCTGAATACTCGTTTCTCTGGATGAGGCTTGAGTGAATGGAAGAGATGAAGGCCTAAGCTTTGGTGTGGGAAGGATTTAATTGGCTGGCTTTGGCGTGAGAATGCTCTTCACTTGCTCCTGCCTCCCTCTTCTAGATGATGGCGTGAGAATGCTCTGGCTTGGCTGTGAGATCGACTCAAATGGCTGGCCTTGAGCACTGCCATGTGAAGGAAGACTCTAGAATGAGGAGGTGTCCCCAAAGAACAGGAAAACAGAATGGCTCTAGTGCTGGACGTGAAAACGGCTATAAACCAAGTTGAAACATTTCTAAACTTTTTTAACGTGGTCTACTGGGAGTGGTTAGATTCTAGTAAAATTTGGGATTAAAATATCTCATGGTTAATTAATTGAAATTCTGACACTGTGCACTGCTCAGAATTTTGATTTCGGATTTTGATTTAATTAAAGGTGAAAAAATTATTATTTATTTTTAAAACTTTTTTTAGTAGTTTTTATTGGGTTAATAATGTCTCTATAAAAATTTCAAGTCAAAATAATATGTAATTATTTTATAAAAATTCTGACATGGAAATTTTCAGATTTTCATTGCTGCTGTTTTTGAATTTTTAGAAGGTCTAAATGACATGATAAATTTCTGATATTTTTACCAGAGGTAACTATTTCCTTAAGGATATTATGGTAACTTTTTCAGGAGCAGATGAGTTTCTAAAAGTTTATAATAAATCTGTCCTTGCACTATTTAGAGGTCAAAGGGATGTCTTTTCAACTTTTTATTCACTATGCTATGCATTTAAAATTCATGTACCAGCTAATATGATTTTAAATATATAAACTTTTCAAGATTTTACTTTTACCTTTTATCTTCTTACCATTTTACCTTTTTACCATTTCCCTTTTACTAATTCTATTTTTTGGATTTTCATACAATACAAAAATCCAAGAAAATTCAAATAAGAACCAATAAATCCAATAAAACTCATAAATAAATATTTTCAAATTTAAAATATTTATTTTTATATTACTTTATTTTTCGGGATGTTACATATATATATATATATATATATATATATATATATATAAAGACTAATTTTTTTAAAAAAAATCGTAAGCAGTAGGAATAAAAAAAGCTAAAGCATTTGGTATCTGGTGGTTGCATGCATCTTTGAGAGTTGAAACCCATGTATTACCGTAGGAGACTAGGAGTGCTATACTAGCCACCGCAACACCATAATGCTTTGCATTGGGAAAGCGTAGCATTAGTTGTGCCATAGGGACCAACTGGGAATTAAGCAGAGAACCTGGAATCACCGTGTCACCACAGATCTACCAGCAAAGAAGGAGGGGGTGGCATCGAAGGGCGTAATCTTAGATATTACATCTTCGAACAGAGAAAGAGTATTATATTTAAGTTTGAAAGAATCTTTTTCATTTAAAGAAAATGATTTTTCTCTCAGAGAGGCTGATAGGTAGGCCTACATGTCAGTCTTTTATTATTTTTCACCGGGGCTGATAGGTGAGGTCCACATGTCAGTGACATATTTTCAAAAACTAGCATAAGTTATAAAACAGTTTACTTATTCTACTTAGGGCTACATGTCATAGACTCATTACACTTAATCTCACTTAACTAACCTAACAGATGTCATTAACGCAAACTACCGGGCCCACAAGTTAGAGACAGAGCACGGGAATGAGCTGAGCAGCTAAGGTTGTCTCAGAGCTTACCGCTGGCAAGGCAACAGCGGAAAGACCCTAGGCTTGGGCAAAAAGGAAAGCCTGTGTCCTTGCACACCTTTGGGAAGTGACGGTGGTCCAAGAGGTGCGCTAGGGCAGCGACGCGACGGCGTTGAGCGGTAGGGCACCTCGGATCATCAGTGGACCCAGCACAAGATGGTAGAGTTGCTTGACCTGGTCATTAGGTTAGCATCAGCATCAGGGGGCTCTAGCGATGCTACAGTGGTGAGTGTGATGACCATTTCTGCAACGTCACCATGGATATGTATGGTGTTAAAGGTGTTTCGAGTCTAATTCTTACGACTTAAATAGTAGACTAGTATCTTGCAACTATCAACAGCATACTAGTTGGTTTGGCGCTGATGGAGAGGAATTGGTGGCTATAACACCATAAAAAATTAAAAATTATTGATTAAATGTTTATTTCTGATTTTTGAGATTTTTCCTAAATTTTTAGCATTTTATAAACATTTTTTTTCTATTTTTAGAGTTAAAAGAAATAATTTATTTGAGAAAATAAAATACCAAATCAAGATGGAAATAATTTTATTATGTTGAAAATGCCTCAAGGAATTTCTGAGAATATTTCCCAAATTTTTGAACTTTATTGGTATTTTCTAAAAGCCATTTCAATTTCTAGAATTATTTTAATTCGAAAATAAATTTGTATTTCTTATTCTTTGGACTAAAGCCCATTTTTCCCTACCATTTCCTCTTCCCGCCCGGCCCCCTCTCTCTTTTTTCCCATGGGCCCACTCGGCCTGTCCGAGCTGGTCCAGCCTCTTTCCCCTTCCCCTCTCTTTATGTCACTAACAGGTGGGCCCCCATTTTCACTATCGCCTAGCTTCCTCGCTTACTCAAATGCCCGGAACACGCAAGGACCCAGAGCTTCTTCCTCAGAGAAGGCCGCCGCGCCCTCACATCACCGTCGAGCCCCATCTGATCCAGAGACTATGTGCCGCCATATTTGACCCGGAGACTGTGCGTCGTCGTCTCTGCCTCAGAATCTAGCTACAACACACCTTCTGAGGGTTTTATTACCCCAGGATGCCCGAATTCGTGTTCCGCCACCCTATTTGCTCTAGTTACTTCCATTTGAGATGTCGTCGTTGTCGGGATCCGAATATGCAATCTGGATCCTCTATGTATATCGCACTAATCCAGGATCACGCTAGTGCACACAGGCTCAACATAGATGAATATCACAATCATACATAGTGGAAACATAATAAAAGACATCATATATTAATTATAACCTATTGACTAACCTTATGGTCAACTTACATGATTAAACCACGCAGGACTAAACTAAGAACAATAGTCTAAATTAGTGTAGCAGAATAGAAAACGTAGATGACCCTTTAGTATACCACAGGCAACTGACAAAGGCTCGCATCCTAAACAATCGTTTCCTCCTGGTACTCCTCCTCCAAAGTTGGTGTAGACTCTTCAACTAGTGATGTTGTTGTTGACAAGGGTGAGTACTTAAAGCACTCAACAAGTTGTGCACAGAATATAATTCTAACATAACTATATGCAAGGCTTATTCCAATGGATTGGCTAACATGGTTATTTTGTAGTAAAGCAGTATTTATAAATGAATATACTTTTGTAAATGAATATAGTAAGTAGATTGAAAAGACAGTAAAGCAAATAACAATAATAATGACTTTCAGCATTCTCAAGTAAACATGGCATGCAGCCTAAAGTTAAGTTCTAAACATTTTAATGGCAACCTTCCATCCCATCCAAGTTTTTATTTTACAAAATCTAACCTTTGACTGGAATCCCCGAGCATTGCTCAATACCGTGAGCACGGCTATCCGAATAGATTTTACACTCTACAGGGGTTTTGTTCTTTACCCACACGACATGAACATCTCTTTGTGCAACATCATTAGCACACTTTCTTTGGTGTGCCACAGAGAGATCATGACAAAGCCTTTACAAAGCTCTGTCTTAACCCAGTACTACCCGCTAAGGTTTCAACGATGAAGGAACTGGTTACCACAATTAGGGCCCCTATTTTGCACCTTGTGAGTTGATTCGTGAACTCAGGACTCCCACCACCACTAGTAGTACCAAACCTAAGACATTGCAGATTAATTAGCTAGGTCTGTCTTATACCAGATATGTGGCTGCATGTTTGACTCAGTTCAAATGCTCACAAGGTTTAGTCTTTAAGATGATTGAGGCAAGACTTCCATATACCCTCTGCCTTTCTGGCCCACTACCCCTTGCCACTTGCCTCAATCTAAATGATTACTACCCTAGTTGATTACCAAGCACCACGTGTCATCAACAAGTCAACATCATTGTGTGACCTCCCCGTCACTACAACTCAACATCATTGTGTGACAACACCTGACACACCAATTCTATAAACATGTTCTATATTCCATTAGTCAAGATTAACTTTTGAAATCTCAAAAGACATGAATTGTACGTGACATGACTAAGCACACTAAACATGGTCTATCCAACCCATGTTGATTATTAATATTAACCAACTAGTAATGAACCATCTTAGGGTGACAATTAATCATGGCATACAAATGACAAGGTAGAGTATAATTCAATTTGGTAGATTAACTAGAGTCCAAACTATTTTGAATCAATTGTACATATAAAATATCATGCATAATGTAAAACAACATATCAATTTTGTAAACTGGGATCAACATGATCAAAGCACAACTTACCTTGGAAAAGTTCTTGCTCTTGATCTAGAACTTGGTCAACGAATCCTTCTCTACAAAATGGTACATCACTATCGCTTCATCTGGGTCGGTTCTTAAGTTTTTAGGAAAAAAGATTGTGATAGATGACTTAGGAGGGGGCGTTAATAATAATCACTATCGGTTCTCAGGTTAGAAGCGATTGTGATGTAGCACTGGGCACATCACAATCGGTTCTAACATTAGAACTGATTGAGATATGGCATGCACATCACTATTGATTCTTATGTAAGAACCGATAGTGATGTGCATGACCACATCACTATGGCTTCTTAGTGATGTGCATGGCACATCTCAATCGGTTCTAATGTTAGAACCGATTGTGATGTGCTCAGTGCTACATCACAATCGAATCTAACCTGAGAACCAATTGTGATGTTCCTCGCTAGGTTATTTATACCCTTGGGCTGAACTCTCTACTGTTGTTGTTCTAGAGGCTAAGAAAATCGCCGTCACCCAAAAAAATAGCACATATTCTGGTTGGAAGCAATACTTGGGTTAGAAAATTTGAAATTTTCAAGGTTGGGTGTTAAGAGGGTAAATTTGAAGCCCTAGCTTGAGAAGATTTCCCCTCATTTTTTTCCTCATTTGTGGTTTTCTTCAAAATGTGAGTATTCCTTCAAATCCCTTCAATTTTGCATTAGGTAATTAAGATATGTTGCAAAGAAAGTTTAGGTTGCACTGGAATTATGTGTATCCTATTAGATTTCTCACCCTTTATTTGACAAGCACACGTTCATTTAATTATCTTTGTAGTGCTCTCACCTTAATCTGGAATTACTACAGAATGGTACAATACTATCGCTTCATCTAGGTCGATTTTTAACTTTTTAGGAAAAAAATCAATTGTGATAGATGATTCAGCGAGGGTGAATAATTGGTGGGCAATCATCAGATTGGTTCTCAGCTTAGAACCGATTGTGATGTAGAATTGAGCACAACACAATCGGTTTTAACATAAGAACCGATTGTGATATGTATGGGTACATCACAATTGGTTCTCACCTAATAATCGATAATCAGTTTCTACGTGGGAATCGATTGTGATGTGTAAATGCACATCACAATGGTTCTGACATTAGAACCAACACAAATACATCTATTCAATTCAATCGGTTCTATTTTAGAATCGACACAAATACCTCTACAAAGCTAACTCCCTAGCTAGTTCAATGCAATTGTTTCTGTTTTAAAACCAACACAAATATCCCTCTTCAATTCAGTCAGTTCTATTTTAGAACCGACACAAAATCCGCCAACTCAATCGATACAAGGCTCACTCGGTTTGCCAGACCGTCTCCATCCCCATCCCCAACTTCGCCTCCACCCCCATGCCGTTAGCCCACTCCACTCCGCCGCCCCCAGGCCGCCTCCATGTCGATCCCATGTCACCTCCACGCGGAGTTGACAACACGGTGCACGATCCTCCATGTGCAACTCTCATGGAGGTACTCTGCACCGTGTCCACGACCACCCTGTACCTCGCCTCCTCACTGGAGCAGTGGAGCCTGCTAGAGAGGCAGCCTAGGCTTGAGAGGGGGGAACACAAGGTCTTCGCCTACGTCCATGCCAACACCCATGAACCTGGTGAGGTTGGGGTGGCGCACGTTCACAACGTGCCCTACCTTCGACAGCTCCTTGGCGGCGACGAGCTCCCCACAACGCGGGCAACACCGGTACCCAATTCTGTCCTATCTCCCAATCCAATCCTCCTCTCCACGACACAGACCTGTCCATCGCCCCATCGAACCCTTGAGAGCCCTCTTCAGTTTAGCTCATCGCCATCGCGATCCCCTCCTCTCTTCCTTCGTGTCCCCTCCACCCGTGCCGCCCTAGCCGCCTCCTCTGCTGTCATCACTATCTCTCACCCCAAACCCTAACAGCACTGAGCCGCCGTCTCCCTCTCTCAGGACCGCCTGCCCTACACAGTGACGGGCGGCCTCCGTTGCCGATATGGGAGCTAAATAATCGCGCAAGGAATGCATGTTCCTCCTCAGCCGCCTCACTTCTTCCTCCCTATTTCCGCACTTGATGGACCTTGCCTATCTTTCGCAGGTTCATGCCGAGACAGTCTGTGATGCGCTCCTCCACCAGTACTATCCTTCTTCCCTGACATGGATCCCTAGTTCCCCCTCCGCATCCCTTACTCTCTCTTTTCCTTTTTTCCGATTTTAAGTAGGTGCCATCCTTCATTACTTTTGACAAAGAAAAGGTTGCTCATTTTTGGGATTGCGTATTAACGCTAAGGAGAGTGGATGCCGAGAGGTGGTGATCCTTGGTAAATTTCCAATGACTTTTGTCGAGATCGGTCATCCTGACACGTGTCCAGGCTCCCTCGGGGTTTTAGAACGCTTTCCCCGAGCTCGAGGGACCATTCTCGGGCTCGGACAGAGGTATCCCCGAGCTCGAGGGAATGTTCCTGAGCTCGGGCCAGGCTCCTCGGGTCCGAGCTGGCCCCCGCAAGCCTCCTCGACCTCAGCACCTTCGGTCCGACCTCCAGCATAGTATTCCTTTTTCTGGCATGACCTCTCTCCCCTGCGTGGGAATTGGGGCCTCCAACTCCTGTCAGACCCCCTACGTGGGAACTAGGGTCAACTACCCCTGTCAGATCCCCTGCATGGGAACTAGGGTCAACCACCCCTCTCAGATCCCCTGCGTGGGAACTAGGGCCCAGCAACTCCTGTCTAAATCCCCTGCGTGGGAACTAGGGTCAACTGCTCCCGTCAGGCTCGCAGGCATCACCCGACGTCAGCGCTCGAGACCAACGACCAGGGGTCTATAATGCACCGGACTACCCCGACCTGAAGGGAGAGGGAGGCAAAACAAAACAACGACATGGAAAAGCAGAAGAAGGCAACACCAAGACATGACAACAACACAGCAAGAACCTCGGAACACACTCATACACTATACCACCACGACGAGCTCTCCTCGGTCACCACTCCCGAGTGGCCCCAAGGTCGAGCTCCCTGTTCATCCTCCCCGAGGAGCTTTTAGTCACCTTTTGCCTACGGGCAAGACTGGAGTAGAGCTATTACCCGACCTAGGAGGCTCGAACCAGTATAAACGCTATGTCCCCTATTCGTTTGTCCTTCTCCCTCGAGCTACGTGCATGCCGACGCTCCGTCCATTCCGGACGAGCATGACTTTGGGCCTCGCCCCTTTGCACGATCCTTCCCCCCTTATTTACGGTTGACGGTCCCGATCGTCGATAGCTGGCGCCCACCGTGGGGCCCGAGGTTTCGTTCGTCTTAAGTTCGTCACCTCAGCGCCGTCAGCATCTCCAGCTTCACCGACAACATGTCACGATCAGCAAGCATGGGCTCGGACGCGGTCCCTGAGTACCAAGGCTCCACCTCCATGCTCTCACCCTTGTTGCCGCTTCGCGAACGCCGGGTCTTCATGGCCGGCAGCCGCGAGGCCACTCCGGGGGCGGATGACAGCGGCCCGGAGACTCTGCGGGAGGCATGTCGCCTCGCCCAGGTAGCCATCACCGCCATCCGGCGAGAAGACCGTGGAATGGACCGCTCTCCATCCGGACAGCTTAGTCCTTCCCGCCCGGACGAGCCGGGCTGAGAGCACCTGTGGGCCATCGCCCGGGTCATGGCTGATACAACGCGGGCTGGCTCGGCCCTCTTTCGGCGGTCCCTCGCGGAGGAGCTCAATAGGGCGACCGACGACGTCGCACCCCCGCGGCAAGAGAGGCCCCTGGGATCCGAGTCTCGCCCCTTGGCGAGCATGTAACGTCCCAAAATTTACTTTCAATATATTTATGGCATTCTGAAATTATTAGAAATTTTTGGGAATGTATTTGGATTTTTTTGAAGTTTATTCAAACTTAAGCCGTTTTGAGTTAATCTTATAAAATAAAGATTGTGTGTGTCACGTGCGCATAAAATTTAAAAATTTAGTTTAAAATAACGACATGGAAAAACAAGAATGTTCCTATCGAATATTTTCAAAAACTCGATATATAAATTAAGTTGTTGATTTTATAAACATCTGCACAAGTGTCTGTTTCACTAAAAGAATTTTTGCAGAAAATCTATATATCAAAAAAATACGAACCCAACTTCGCTAGGGTTCAAATATTCCCTAGTAATTTAGAGTTTTTTTTCCAAGATTTTTAGAGGCCTTTTGCTAATTTATCTCAATCGTGTTTGACCCAGCACTGTTCAAATTCGGAAATTCAACCGACAGGCACGTAACGAGTCATTCAATCTATACGCATGATTTGCTCCTCCCAGCCGTTTCTTCTGCCTTTTCCTTTCCTTTGATTACTACTCCTAATCACCTCTTAATCTTTCCTTTACACTGCTTTTTTCCTCCCCAACGCGTTTTGGTTGTGTTCCTCTTCACCCTCCACGTCTCCTGCCATTTTCTCCCGGCTTGGGCGCTGCTGGCGAACTCCGCTGGTTGTCTCCTTTCACGCTCATCGATCTGCATTTGTTGCCGATTGTCTCGATCTCGCCTCTTCCTACACCGACGATCTGTATTCTTTGTCCGCACCGATCGGTACTCTCTCTTCTCCCTTGCGCGTGCTTTAACTTTGCCGATCGGATGATTCCGCCTGTGTGTATTTGTGCATGTATATGTGTGTATGCTTGCAGATAAGTCGGGTTTGGATATATATGTTAGGCTTGTATATGTATATATTTTAGGTCGAATCATGAACGCTTATACATGTTCTAGTACATAGTCTTGTATACATGGATATAATAGGAATGTACGCATGTATATATGTAAGTATATGTTAGGATTTGTACTGTGTTTACATATATATGTTAGTATGTATACATATTTTTTTAGGCGTTGATTCGATTTCCTGCTGTCGCTGCTGCCAACGAGCAACTACGATCACGTCTTGGCACCGTCGCCGCCGTCGTCGTTGCTGCTGTCGCCACGTTCGCCGGTCCCGCGTGCTCGCCGACCGTCGGCACAGACCAACCTTGTATTTCTGCTGTCTCTCTCGCGTAGCAAAGATAGCCAGCCGAGAAACGCATGAAGTATACTCTTATATATGATGAATAGTACCTTGCATGCTTCCAGCCGGTTTGTTATTTGTACATGAATGCGTCCACAAATCGCGAAATTTGTCTTTTTCGCTACAAATTCGTTTTAGCTCCAATCTACATGAGACAAATTTTGTAAATGAGCAAAAATCAACACCTAGCTATGTTAATTTTACTGAAATTTTTCAAATAAATTTGTACTATTAAAATATTCACGGAATGTCCAAACCTACGATTTTTGTAGCTCCTAAACTATACGTCCAAAAATTTCAAAATAAATTTTATAAACCTTAGAAAATGCTAATTTAATTATCTGGAAGTTTTCATAATGTTATGAATTAGTTTGATTTGCGGGAGTTTCTGAATGTGTGTTTGTACGTTGTTTTGCGTATTCATTTGGTTCTTATCTGTTACGCGTAGACGTCGAGCTGTGTGAGGACGCGAATTTCAAGGATCAAGCTCCAGACCAAGGCTTAGACCAAGACTCGCTGCTTTACGAAGGCAAGTTATGCTTTGACCATCTTGCTCCTAATGTTTTTAAATATTATGTTGATTTAAATTATGCATGCTAATTAAATTATAAAAGCTTTAAAATAATTTGGGTTTAGTTAAATCACCACTTGTTATCGATTCCTTGTTCCTGGTATTTGTATGCCATAAATTCATTGTCACCCTAAGATGGGAACTATTAAATTGGTCAATACTAGTCACCAACGGGAAATGGTTAGAACGAAGTAGGTATGCTTAGCCAAGCGGTACGCTTTATTGACACTGTTTCACGGGAACGATGAAATATTGAATAATGAACAATGAAAAACATTTTGAGAATGTGACACGTGTGTTGATGTTATTGATGGCACACGGTGCACGGTAACCAACCAGGGTGGTAAAATAATTTAGACTGTGGCAAGTGGCAAGTGATTAATGGAGGGCCAAATGTGGCACATGGGAATGATGTTGTTGAATTTGGTTTTGTGAACTTTGGGTAGTCTTGCCACGGTCAACCTAAGGACTTAACCTTGCAAGCCTTTGAACTGGGCCTAACATACAACCACATGTCTGGTATGGGACAGACCTAGTTGAGTATGATTCCGAAGTCTTAGCATGTGAGACCTCAGGTGGGTTTTGTAGTTGTGGATATGGAAAGAAGGGTGTAGTGTTTACCGGATCGGTCTTACATCTCTTCAACGGTATACGTTAGCCCTGTATTTCCGCTCCGCAAAGGGAAGGGACAGTGGGGACTATACCGGAGAATGCGCATGCGAGGATAGATGTTTGAGAAAGATTTTGTTATGGTTACTACTTTGTGTGGTGTTTAACTATCTCGTGTGGGTAAAGTGTATAACCTCTGCGAGTGTACAAACTATTCGAATAGCCGTGTCTCTGGTATTGGACATTGCTCAGAATTACAGTCAAGGGTTAGACTTTGTTAAAAATGTGGTTGGGTTAAAAGAAGTTGATGGAAGTACGGATTAGGATGTGGAAATGCTTTTACATAACTTCTGGAAAAGTTATTGTTAATTCTACTTGTTTTTTTTACTGCTTTTGAATCTACCTATGTACTTGTTAAATGCTGTTTATCGCAAATTAACCTTTAAGCCATTCCATTGGAATAAGCCTGGCATGTAGCATATTAGGATGCATTCTGTGCATGGCTTGTTGAGTACCAATGTACTCACCCCTCCATAATCACAATATCAGAAGATGAAGAACTGCAAGCATATGAGGAGAAGAACGATGACCCGGCTAACTAAGGGGAAGGCCCAGTCAGTTGCCTGTGGCAAACTGAGGCGCCACGAATAATTTTATAATTCCGCTGCTATTATTTATTTACTCTGAACTCAGCCCTGCGTGGCTTAATATTGTAAGACTGACCATAAGGTCTTAACAGTTTAATTTGAATTAAATACATTATCATTATTTTTTCCGCTGTGTATGTGTGATGGTATTCATCTCTGTTGTATCTGTGAGCACCAGCGTGATCCTGGACTGGTGTATCACATAAAGTGTTCGGAATTCAAATTCCGGGTGCGACAGAAGGTGGTACAGAGCCATACTGACTGTAGGATAGACCATTAGCTAGAATGGTTGTTGGGGAGGTGAAAATTATTTTCTAAATCTAAAAGTGAACAAGAAAATAAAATTACTCCTGTCTCATCCCTTCTTCCTATTCACTCCTTTTTGCTTAAATTCTCGTGGTTACTTTGTTTTAAAATTCCAAGAGCTGACGAGGATACCTTTTGGCAGATGAGGAGGATCCACACCTATGGAGAGCGCACTGGAGGATTCGCCGCTGAGCTATGGCGCTTGATGCAACTTCTTGGAGGCTTCGACAGACCACTCTATCAGGGGACCACTGTAGTGCGGGCAGGACTTGATATCGCCTGGGATGTCAAGTGAAGGACCGAAATGGCGAACAGAGGGGGGTTGAATGGTCGCAAATAAAAATTCCCCCAAAATACTCCAACAAAAACCTCGACAAGATCGCTCAAAAGGAATTGTGAAAAACCCGAAAAACTAGACAACTATGTGTACCCCAAGCTTGCATGGATAAGTACCATAAAATATGTGGGGATTTTTGAGTCACAATCCTGGTTGTCTAGTGTCCAAGATAAAGAGGAATCAATTCAAACTCTTGCTTTTAGAAAGGACATCAATTCAAATCACAAAAGTCACTTTCAGAAAAGCAAAAGCAGAATTCCCAGAACTTGTCCTCAATTTGCACAGGAGGTTGGTGGGTTTATGTAGCTCAAAAAATTTTGAGACTTTTTGTCCCTGTGAGCATCAGAGTCTTGAAGAACTCCACCAAATTTCTCCTCAAAAAGCCTTACAGAAAAAACACGAAAAATCGAAGAACACAGTCTGGTCAAGAACTTCGAGCAGAACGTTTGGGGCTCGGTTTTCACCTCATGGCGCCCAAACGGTAAAACAAGTGAACTCCAAAATTTTTCTACAAGCGGATATCAGAGTCCCGCACCTCCTCCAACAAGAATCACTCGAAAAGGATTTTTCTAGATTTTTACAAAAATCAAACACTGACTGCTGTGCGAAGAACAAGTTCAGAACAAAGTTGGAACTTGAAAGAAAAGATGTTCTCTACTCAATCCAAGAGTGCAAAAGAGATGTAAAACCATATGAACACACTCAAAACATCCAAGAACAGCAGCATTTAGAAGGAGGGAGGCAAATCCAAATTACTTGAAAGTAAATTGCGGGAATGTAATTGCGGAAAGTAAATGCTGAATTTAAATTGCGTAAAGTAAAGACATAATGTAAATCATAAAATAAATTCAGAGGTGGATGAATAAAACTTTCATTTCTGGAAGGGAGGTTACAAAGCCTCACATTCATGTGGGCAAAGCTCAAATGAGCATCAAAACCTCAACACCTTCAAGGGAAGGAGGCTACCCTCCACCCCTATTTATACTACTCTTGGGCCACCTACCACCCTTGGATGAGTACCTCAACCCTAGAGCACTCATCTAAGTGCTAGGATTAACCCACACACACAGCCATGCAAGGGCTAACCCAAAACCCACACACATACCGGGTTTTCTTGCAGTTTTCAAAGCATACTACCTAGACCCGCTAACCTATCAACTAGACCTCAATCCGACGGTCCTCATTGATCCACGCGGCATCTAGCTAGCATCATCTCCTTTCCTTGTCTTCTTGACTTGCCGGACTCCGTCTCCGATCATCTTCCGCGATCTCCCAACCTTCGGACCTCCGATGCTCCTCGCCTAGTCCGGTCATCCTTCGCCTCACCATGACCTAGCACCGTCGTCCTGCAACCATCAAAGACAAGGAAACTCCTCACATAGCAATGCCCACAAAGATGTGCAATAAACCATCCAACTCATCACTACAGCGTCCATACGACCAGTCGCCACTCTGGCAGAGACAACTCAAATTGCTTCATTTTGAAAATCAATCCAAATCAAACTCAAACTTGAGCACACCTTGCTCAAATAAAGTCAAATACTCATCACAAACATGGATGGACCTCCACATGGTCCTTCAATCTCCCCCTTGATGAGTATATTGACAAACCATACAAAAGGCATAAATTTGAGTTTGAAGAAAATGAAGAAGAAAGCAATTTTCAGTTGCAAAGTCAAACTTGGTCCAAAGATAGAAATTAGAACCATGACCAAGTTGACGAAGAGGAATTCAGATTTTAGAGTTAAATTTAAGAAAGAGCAAGTTTTCAACAAAAACTCTAAAATCCAACTAAACATGTCAAATGTGATTATGAGATTATGATCCAACAGTAGTAGCATAGTTTTACAAAGATCATAATAACCAAATAAGCATTCACATTTTATCTTTTTAGTGATGCCTTTTCTACGTTATCTCCCCTTTTGGCAATATAGGCATCAATTTTTTTATGTATGCATGAAATGCAATCGAAAGAGCTTTGAAGATTATCAATTGATCAAAATGGAAGGATATTACACCAAGCTTGTCAATTTCAGAAGATGACTAAACTAAGACATGTCCAAGTGCAAATCGAGCTTAGTTTTAAATATTTCATTTTAGCAAGATTAGACAAGTGCAACACTTAGCTTTAGTTTCAAAAATAGAAGAATAGCCACTCTAAGGATCAAAAGGAAAACCTAGAGTTCAACCTACTCAACACTTTGGGGAATCTAGAAGAGCATACAAGGTCCTTGGGCTCATTTATCACTTAATGCAAATTTTGATTTATCATCATACAAGACATAGCGGGTGCAAATGTTTGACATTATTTGCATTCTTTACCCACATATGTCTTTGTTTTTAATTTATTTGCATTTTCTTTTGACAACCAATTGACTCAAGCCGTATGCGACCATCTCAAGATGAACTCTTAAGAGAATGGTCTAGGTCAAACACGATGTATTCCAAGTTCATCCCAAGTGCAATGGGAAGCGGTCTTGTGAATGCAAGGTGTTGAGTCATATGTGCACAAGAAGAGTCAATTTTGTTTAATTTTCATTTTTTTTTGCACAATGATTCATGAGCAATTGAAGGACTCTGCATGGATCAAACTAGTTTCACCCAAGTTGCTATAGGGACTCTAGAGAACTCCTAAATTTCTCAAATTATGGCACAAACCTCTAGAGAAGAAACCTAGCAAGTAAAAGCAACAAGTTTCATCAAGTTTTTCATTTAAGGCTTATTTCATTTTTAAGCTTAGCAAGTTAAATGAACTTGGACATACCTAAGCTAGTGATTTTCTTCAAATGATGTAGCATGGTGTATAGCATGAAGAAGAAATCAATTGCATAATAGACAAAGCTCATAAAACAGAAAATGCAGTCTAAATGTAATGCATGAAAAGATTCCCAAACTCCCCCTCAACAAATGAATCAATTTTAAGCTCAAATCTGGTTAAAGTTGAGTTATTATCAAGATTAGGCATAAAGAAAACCCGAATGAACTCAATAATAACGGAAAAACAGAATGAGGAGAAGAAGTCGAGAAACGCAAAGCTGGATGGCTATAGAGCATAGAAAAGATAGAAGAGACTCACTACGGCTCGGACTCGCTCTTATCTTCCCAGTGGTGACATAGGGAAGTCGACTCTAGATCCCAACTAAGGAGTGCACACAGACCTGTCTACCAGGAGGCCCAATACCGCTAGACTTATAAGGCGTGAGGGAACTCAACCTAGAGAGAAGAGAGAACGACTAATCACGCATGATAGCAACCTAAAGCACAAGATAAGAGGTCAATGCAAGGCATGCGAGAAGTCTAAGTGAGTGAACTCAACTCAAGAAAACAAGCCCAAAGTCACCCGGAAGAAACACAAAGAAAAGAAAAGCTGGAAGAAAACATATAATACATAATATACAAACCAGCTCCCCTCACGAAAGGCCGTAAGGGCTCACGACTCAAGCTCACTCCTCAAGGCAACAAATCTGGAGCTATCCAAAGGCTTGGTGAAGATATCGGCTAATCAAGGTCACTCTCTCTGGTCAAGCGCGATATCTCCCTTCTCCACATGGTCTCTAAGGAAGTGATATCTAATATCAATGTGCTTGGTCCGGAATGTTGCCTTTGGGTTTTTAGCAATGCAAATAGCTGAAGTGTTGTCACGAAAAGTGGCACACTCTCTATCTCTAACCCATAGTCCGTAAGGTCGATCTCATCGAGCACTTGGCTCTGACAATCGGCTGCAACAACATACTCGGCCTCGGTGGTGGGTGTGCAACTCGGATTGCTTCCTAGATGACCAAGAAACAAGAGAAGTGCCAATGAATTGGCAAGTGCGGAAGTGCTCTTCCTATCTATCCTCTGACCCGACAAAGTCGGCATCGGAAAAGGCTCTAAGAGATAGACAAGAAGGCGAAGAGTACCAAATACCATAATCGGTGGTAGCACGAAGGTACACGAAGATGCGCTTGACCGCTGGCGGTGAGAGCGCGAGGAGAAGCTTGAAATCGGCGCACGCACACACAAAGAAAATGTATGTCCGGCCTCGAAGCGGTGAGGTACAAGAGGAGCCGATCATGCTCAAAACTCCTTTTGATCAGCAGGCTCACCATCCTCATCGGGCTCGAGGACAGCAGTGGTGGCCATAGGAGTCATCACCGGCTTCCCATCAGACATGTCGAAGCGCCTCAGGAGGTCACGGGTATATTTGCCTTGATGCAAGAAAGTACCCTCCCGAGTCTGCTTGATTTGGAAGCCAAGAAAGTAGCTCAACTCGCCCATCATACTCATCTCAAACTCTGTGCTCATCACCTCAGAAAACTGAGACACAAGCGAATGAGATGAGCCACCAAAAATGATATCGTCCACATAAATCTGGACAAGAAGAAAATGAGACTCATGGTGTCTGATGAACAGAGTTTTGTCTACTATGCCCATTTTGAAGTCATGGCTGAGAAGATAAGACTTGAGCCTCTCATACCATGCTCTGGGGGCCTGCTTGAGTCCATACAAAGCTTTGGAGAGCTTGTATACATGACTCGAGAACTTGGGGTTCTCGAATCCTGGAGGTTGTTTGACATAAACCTCTTCCTCAATATAGCCATTGAGGAATGCACTCTTGACATCCATTTGATAGAGCTTGAAGCCCTGGGATGCAGAGAATGCAAGCAGGATCCTAATAGCCTCTAGTCTAGCTACGGGGGCAAAGGTCTCCTCAAAGTCAAGACCCTCAACTTTGAGAAAAGCCCTGCAACTAGCCTAGCCTTGTTGCGAATGACAACCCCATCCTCACTCTGCTTGTTTTGAACACCCACTTGGTCCCAATGACATTATGACCAGATGGGGGCTCGACAAGCTGCCATACCTTGTTCCTCTCAAAGTTCTCAAGTTCCTCATGCATAGCATTAATCCACGATTCATCGGATAATGCATGAGAAACATCCTTCGGCTCAAAGGAGGCAACAAAGGCGAGTGGAGGCGGCTGGACAAACCTGATTTTGAGCGAGTGGCGCTCAAGCAGATCACCAATGATCGATCGGTGGATGAGCTTCTGGATATGACGGGAGGACCGAAGCGAAGTGGCCTCTACCTCATGCACGAAGAGGTAGGAGCGAGCCACTCGTTGAAGGAGAGTCGGAAGGCAAGGTGGTCACTCGAGGTGCGAGAAATGGAAGCAGGAGGCACCTCGGTATAGAGGGAACTGGATCGGTGGAACACCATCATCTCCATCATCCTCATCTTCTACAAAGATGGTCTCGGAGGGATAAGAAGAGCACAAACATCGAGTCTAGCTCTGGGCTAGCCTCATCGAAGGTCACATCACAGTCTCTATGATCCTATCGCATCAACACTCCGGACCCTATAGCTACGAGAAGAAGTCGAGTAACCTAGAAAGATACCATCGGAAGAGCGAGACTCAAACTTATCTAGGTTACGGACTTCAAGATAAAACACTTGCAACCAAAACGCGAAAATGAGACACACCGGGCTTTCGCCCATACCTCAACTCATAAGAAGTGCGATGCAAATGTGCTCTCAAAAACACGCGATTAGAAACATGGCAGCGGTAGCTATAGCCTCACCCAAAACTTCCTAGAGTCTTGTACTCGTCTAGCATCGTCTGGCCATCTCAACCGAGGTCTGTTCTTCCTTTCCACTCGCCATTCTGCGAGAGGCGTAGGGAGAAGAGAACTGATGCTCTAAACCGGACTCCACACAAAAACTCTCAAAGTAGGAATTCTTGAACTCCGTGCCATTATCACTGCGTATAGCTCGTAATGCACACGGAGCTCAATAGACAACCTCTTGATCAAACCCTGAAGTGAGAAAAGTCTCATCCTTGAGGCCATGAAGAATACCCAAGAGTATCTAGAAAAATCATCAACGATGACAAGAACATACCACTTCCCTCCTGCTTGTTGCACTCTATTTGGACCAACGGTGTCCATATGTAAAAGCTGTCACAGTGCATCATCATCACTACGGTGGTGGAGGATGAGAAGCGATAACCATCTTGCCATGTCGGCAAGGAGAGCAAACTAAGTCTTTGACCATCTTGAGTTTGGGCAAACCCGAATGAGATCATGGTCGCTAACTCGGGTCAAATGATCAAAACCAATGTGACCAAGTCTCCTATGCGAAAGAGAGATCACGGGACTCGAAGCAATCAAACATCGAAGAGAGTCTCGGAAGAAGCGGAAAAATCAGCACGAAAGACTCTCCCAAATCTAGAAATCCATAAACTAACCCTCTGATGAATCAAGGATTCTCAGCATTACTCTTGAAGCTTACCTCGAAAGAGTCATCGATAAGTGAGAAGCAGAGAGCGGTTGTATTGCGACTTACTTACTAAGGCAACATCTTTAAGAATGAAATTTTGGTTAATGCAGATGGTACCTTTAGCAATGACTCTACACAAGATGCATCCCCAAAAGTGATTAACTCATCACCGGGGCTCGGACTAGGAAGAGAACCAACGAGAATCTCCGGTCATATGGCGAGAACAACCGAGTCAACAATCCAAACATCGCCCTTCCCCATCAAGCGAACTGATCAAGACACAAGAGAAAAGATGACTCGATCTTGGGATAGAGTGAAGACTTAGGAACCCAATCTTGAACCATCGACACCTCAGTACCGACCACGAAGAAGGCGGACTCGAGTGTCTCTCTGACGCTCAACTCTCACGATCGGGAGCAACTCGGTAGATAATCTAGGAGTCAAAGCGGGTTGTACGCCGTGGTGCAAAAGCCGGACCATCCCGATAAAGGCTGCTGGATCTCCTACCAAAAAACACCTCACGCCACGATATCTACCTCGATGGGAAAACGAGGAATATCAAGAGGACGGCGGAAAGATCGACTCTGAACAGCTCGGGACTAAAACTCGAAGAACTAGCATGAAAACCAAGTCACGGGCCTGCCCAAAAACAGCGACTCTCTAACTGTCTAGAAGCGGTGTGTGTCTTAGGAGCACTCAAAGTGCAGGGATGACCACAATACCCCTAAGAGCGACAACACGCTCACGCCGAGTGATCTTGGCGCTGAAGCGTAAATCTACTAGGTGACCATCCTTCTTACGGAAGGTGCATGTGTACCGCCTTGCTAGGCGAAGCAATAGGAGTAACACCCTTACGGTCAGAAGTCCTATGGACAACCCAGTGAGACCTAAACACGGTGGTACTCACTCAGGACCTACCACAATCTCATCACTCTTGGAGCCGCGCACAATGGTGGGAGGATGCGTCGGCGTGCTCAAGGATCAAATCCTAGACCTTGATTGAATCTACTAATCTTGGATTGGTCTAGAATAAGATTGAGCTTCTTCTTGTCTCCAACAAACTTCTCGAGAGTGCTCATAAGATCTTGGCAATCTCGGAAGAAAGAAGCACAAGAAGAGCAGGGGAAGGAGAGGAAGAAGAACCGGAAAGATGAGCTCTCTCAAGACGTGCATTTTCTCCTCGGCACGGCTGCCTCAATCTTGAGGGCCTCACAAGAAACATAAGGAGCATCTCTAATTCTATGGGCTTGGTCTTCTAATTTCTTCCTAAGCTCGACATGGATTTTATCCAAGTCCCCACAATCTCGATTACATCATAAGCAATATTTTTGTGACTTATCTAGTAAGTCCTTAGCAAGTTTAGCACACTTGACATTCTGGGTTTCATTGTCAAGTTTTAATTGCTTCTGACCCTCACATGAGTATTGGGTCCTTAGAAGCATGTGATTCAAGTTCATTGTTTCTAGCGAAAGCTTCCTAAGGTGTTCGCTCATGGCATCAATTTGGCAAGCAATTTAGGGCAATTAGAGCATGATGGAGTGGAGTGAGCATGAAGAAAACTAGCCTCAACAGAATAGCATCAACGTAACTAGTGCTAGCATTCTTCAACCTAAGACCATCAAGTTCAACAAGCACACTATCATGTATGGTCCTTAGGTTCTCCAACTCCACAAGAATAGCATCACACAAAGAGCAATCATCGGTGACTCGGGAGGAGAAGATCTAAGTGAAGCTAACTCCCGAGTCAAGGTACCTACTTCCTTCTCAAGCTCAGTACACCTAGCTCTAGCTCTAGCATGAAATTTTCCTAATTTGCGAAAGCTTCGTTGAGCTGGTCATAGGAGGGTACCTCGTCCGAGTCATTTGTAGAGCTCGGAGTCGCCGATGTCGTTGGTGTCGGCCATGAAGCACATCTTGGGAGAAGTCGTCGCCGCCTTTCTTCTCTTGCGGATCATCCTCGCCCTCGTCGCTCCATGTCTCCGTGTCGGAGAGGTTGATGTCGTCAAGCGCGGCGAGGACGCGGTGGAAAAGCTTCTTGTTCTTGGAGAAGTTGCGGTACTTCTTCTCGTCGTGCGCCGATTCACGAACCGAGGCTTCTTGTTGCGGTTCTTGTCGGTGTAGTCGTTCTTGCCCGAACCGCCAACGTCGTTCTTGCCCTTCTCGGCTTGGGACAGTTCGCCGAATGTGGTTGGGGCCACCACACTCGAAGCGGTGATCATGCCACCTCTCTTCCTCTCTCTCACCCTCTTGTATGCATGAGAAAACTTGCGGCGAGAAGAGCAAGCTCATTTTAAAATTTTCCAGTTGGTCATCGCTTAGCTCGCAAAGGGCGGAAGAGAGAAACCAATAGAAGGATCGGAAGAAGAAGATCCAATGGGATCGGTGACCAAAGCCATCGGTGAGATTTCGTCTTCCGAGAGGCGACATCGATCTCATGAGTCTTGAGGCGGGAATAAAGCCCGTCAAGAGTCGAGTCGATAAGTCGGTGGTGTCCTTGATGGTGGTCACCTTCATCTCCCAAACCCAAGGTCGAGTGCGGTCAAGAAATGCGAGCATTGTCAGAGTCGGGGTATATGCAACCAACTGCTCGGAGGTCGCTCAAAATCTTTGTAAACCGACCAAAACACTCGTCGAGACTCTCACCGGTAGCGTTGATCAAACTTGTTGTACTCGCGCTTGAACTGTCTGCCTCACAGTCTTGATTTGAGTAGAGCCCTCATGGTAAGCATCGAGGTTACCCAAATCTCGTGGCGGAGCGAAGGTGAAAATCTATCATACTCACGCGGTTAAGACCACTGTATGAGAATGTTCCTTGCCTTAGCATTCGCCTCAACGTCAACCATATTGATGGCGTGACATTTTCATCGCCAGGAACCTCATACGGAGTTTCACCTTCGCCATATCAGTAGCCACAGGCGTGATGTATGACTCCATCAGGATTTCCAAAAGGAAAATCAACTCCATTAAAGATGGGAGGCTTGGTGGAATATTTGTCCGTCGCCATGGCTCTTGAGACCGGTCAAGATCTAGAAAGAGCAGAACCGGCTCGATACCAATTGAAGGACCGAAATGGCGAGCAGAGGGGGTGAATGGTCGCAAATAAAAATTCCCCAAAATACTCCAACAAAAACCTCGACAAGATCGCTCAAAAGGAATTGTGAAAAACCGAAAAACTAGACAACTATGTGTACCCCAAGCTTGCATGGATAAGTACCATAAAATATGTGGGGATTTTTGAGTCACAATCCTGGTTGTCTAGTGTCCAAGATAAAGAGGAATCAATTCAAACTCTTGCTTTTAGAAAGGACATCAATTCAAATCACAAAAGTCACTTTCAGAAAAGCAAAAGCAGAATTCCCAGAACTTGTCCTCAATTTGCACAGGAGGTTGGTGGGTTTATGTAGCTCAAAAAATTTTGAGACTTTTTCTCCCTGTGAGCATCAGAGTCTTGAAGAACTCCACCAAATTTCTCCTCAAAAAGCCTTACAGAAAAAACACGAAAAATCGAAGAACACAGTCTGGTCAAGAACTTCGAGCAGAACGTTTGGGGCTCGGTTTTCACCTCATGGCGCCCAAACGGTAAAACAAGTGAACTCCAAAATTTTTCTGCAAGCGGATATCAGAGTCCCGCACCTCCTCCAACAAGAATCACTCAAAAGGATTTTCTAGATTTTTAAAAAATCAAACACTGACTGCTGCGCGAAGAACAAGTTCAGAACAAAGTTGGAACTTGAAAGAAAAGATGTTCTCTACTCAATCCAAGAGTGCAAAGAGATGTAAAACCATATGAACACACTCAAAACATCCAAGAACAGCAGCATTTAGAAGGAGGAGGCAAATCCAAATTACTTGAAAGTAAATTGCGGGAATGTAATTGCGGGAAAGTAAATGCTGAATTTAAATTGCGTAAAGTAAAGACATAATGTAAATCATAAAATAAATTCAGAGGTGGATGAATAAAACTTTCATTTCTGGAAGGGAGGTTACAAAGCCTCACATTCATGTGGGCAAAGCTCAAATGAGCATCAAAACCTCAACACCTTCAAGGGAAGGAGGCTACCCTCCACCCCTATTTATACTACTCTTGGGCCACCTACCACCCTTGGATGAGTCCCTCAACCTAGAGCACTCATCTAAGGGCTAGGATTAACCCACACACACAGCCATGCAAGGGCTAACCCAAAACCCACACACATACAGGGTTTTCTTGCAGTTTTCAAAGCATACTACCTAGACCGCTAACCTATCAACTAGACCTCAATCCGACGGTCCTCATTGATCCACGCGCATCTAGCTAGCATCATCTCCTTTCCTTGTCTTCTTGACTTGCCGGACTCCGTCTCCGATCATCTTCCGCGATCTCCCAACCTTCGGACCTCCGATGCTCCTCGCCTAGTCCGGTCATCCTTCGCCTCACCATGACCTAGCACCGTCGTCCTGCAACCATCAAAGACAAGGAAACTCCTCACATAGCAATGCCCACAAAGATGTGCAATAAACCATCCAACTCATCACTACCGCGTCCATACGGCCAGTCGCCACTCTGGCAGAGACAACTCAAATTGCTTCATTTTGAAAATCAATCCAAATCAAACTCAAACTTGAGCACACCTTGCTCAAATAAAGTCAAATACTCATCACAAACATGGATGGACCTCCACATGGTCCTTCATCAAGATCACCGTATATGCTCGGGAGAGGACGAGGGCGAGCTGTCCTATCTACATCACCGCCAGGAGTACTACATTTGAGGCCGGGATCCAGGAGACGGCGCGTCTTGCGATCGACAGTTGCCGTGCCTCTCCGCAGAGTTGGAGAGCACTGTTTTTCGTCACCATCCGCGTCGAGATAATCGCCATGATAGGATGGAGCTCTTGGAGGAGGGCGCCACGATCACTCATCTGGCGAGGTATGTCGCCGCTCGGAAGAGGCCATGGGCGAGGCAGTCCGAGGCTGCGAGAGAGCCCGCGGCGAGTCACGGAGGCGAGAACTCAAGCGTGGGAGGGCTTAGCTCACTCCATGCGGAGGATCCAGAGGCTGGAGATGGCTCAGTATGGACTGAGCCCGAGCGATTTAGAGCTGCCACGATCCCGATCCGGAGGAGCAGAGCAGAGGCACCAGTCACGGCGACGCCGGCACGACAGAGCGAACAGCGGGACCGGGACCAGCCAGTCGGTGGGGTCGATCGTCTGCCGGCTAGCAGTAGGGCATCGGACCGGTTTGCCCCTATGCTTGCTTTGCCTGCGCGCAGATACCCTTGGAGGACCGCACCCCGGATGGTTCAGTGTCTGAGAGTCTATTTTCTTTTAGAGTTGACTCAAATGTTGAGTCAGTCTTATTGAGTCTAGTTAGTGTGGTGTCGAGACTCGAGTGCTTGAGTCGTGTCTTTTTCAGAGTCACCATTAGGTGTGAGTCGTTGTTGAGTCTTAATGTTTGATTACTCTCGTATGTGAGTGTCTGGTATGTGTTGCATGGCCTTTGGCACTTGCGAGCAACCATACCATTTTACTAAATTAATAAAGTTGCTGAATAATTTAAGTTACACCTGTTTCCCCTGTATAAGTTCCTTTACTTGCCTATGCTTCCTTCTTCTCTCTTAACCATGAAGTTTCCAACGGATGGTGAGGACTCATGATAGCTGGCCGGTGCTAGCGAAGTGGAGCTAACCAGCAGGGAGATCGAGCGAGGACCCAATTCCTCAACCGCGCAAGTAGATCTGCGAATTTGGGAGTTTTCTCATTGCTCAAACCCGGTGATGAACACAATGATCACGGACAATGCGTGAGATATCAATCAAGCTGCGCAAGCGTTCCACAAGGGGTAACCATGGACCACACCCTATTCAAGGCGCGAGTTCATGAGGACACGTCCACCCACGTTCTCGAGCAATGCCAATCCGTTGGAGGCGGATGATTGGTGAGAACTATCGAAAGTTACACATAACTCAATGTGTAGGACATGAGAGGGTACTATATGCCTCTCACCAACTAGAGGAACCGCCACCAATGGTGGGAAAACTTTTGTGCTTCGCATGCGAGGATCCTCAGTATCACGTGGGAGGAGTTCATAACGACCTTACGCCAATACCATGTACAGAGGTATCATGGATCTTAAGAAAGAGGAATTTGGAACCTCAAGCGGGGTGGCCAACGGTGGCGACTACTTGAAGAAATTTACTCAATTGGCTCGATATGCGCGAGAAGATGTAACAACGGATAAGGCGAGGCAGTCCGATTCATGAAGGGATCAACTGCGGCTTCATGTAGGGCGATCACCCACACGTTCCCGGACTTTCAAGAGCTTATCAATAAGGCGCTCATTCTTGAAGATAAGCGCAAAGAAATAGGAGAGGACATAGCGCGGATGTCGAGCCAAGGGGCGTCCGAATCGAGATGAGGCCGAGTTAATCCTCGGCAATTTGCAAAATTCAAACCTCAAGCGCCCAATCGGAGGGCAGTTTCTTCGCGGATCTTGAGTCAAGGCTTTAGGGCGCTTGATCACGAGAGGAATAATACACGGGTTCCAATCGGCAAAATCTGAGAAGCGTTGCTACAGGTGCAATGAACGAGGACACTTTGCCAATCGGTGTCAAAGAGAGGCAATATGACCCGATTCGCTTCAACTTGGGGCCAACACCGCGAAGGCACCGGCCACGGGTAGCAAACCGTGGAAACAATCAATCCATAGTTGCACCGTCGACAATCGTCCGAGGCGCGTGAACCATGTCACAACTTTGAAGCCCAAGATGCCACGGACGTAATATAGAGTGCGTTTTGATTAACTCGAGTACCTCCACAGTTTTATTTGATTACGGTGCTTCACATTCATTCATCTCTCAAGACTTTCTTTGTGGGAATGGGTTGGGCGAGAAAACTTAAGTGCACACTAGTAGTGCAATCACAGGTCGAACTTCAATCTAACCTAGGATGTTTGGGAGTTAAGCTGGTCATAAGCGAGGTAGAGTTTCTAGCAAATCTAATTGTGCTAGACACCCAAACCTTGGATGTAATCCTCGGAATGGGTAGCTCACCAAACATAAAGCGGTATTGGTTGTGGCCACGAGTAGTGTCTGTAGAGAACCAAGATGGAGAAAAGTGGAATTTCAAGCAACCACAGCCGAAATGGAAAATTTATGGTCAATAGTATGAAGACCGTTAGTCTAGAAGAAGTGCAGTGGTAAAAGACTTTCCGGATGTTTTTCAGAAGATTTGCGAGGATGCCACGGATAGAGATGTTGAGTTCGCGATTGAGCTAGTGCACAGTTCAGCACCTATTGCAAAGAGGCCTTATAGGATGTCCACGGAAGAACTAGTGGAGATGAAGAAGCGATTGAAGAACTCATGGAAAAGGTTTCATTAAACCTAGCTCATCGCCGTGGGAGCACCGATTACATTCGTTAAAAGAAAGATGGAAGTTTTAGAATGTGTATAGACTATCGTGCACTAAATGAGGTGACGATAAAGAATAAATATCCTTTACCTAGGATAGGCGATCTTTTGATCGATTAAGAGGAGCGGAGTCTTCTCTAAGATAGACCTTCGATCCGGATACCACCGATTAAAAATACGAACCGAGGACATACCAAAGACAGCTTTCGTCAAGGTATGGGCATTATGAATTCACGGTCATGTCTTTTGGATTGACCAATGCCCCACTTATTTCATGAATATGGTGAACAAAGTATTCATGGAATACTTGGACAGGTTTGTTGTCGTTTTCATTGATGACATACTAGTCTACTCCGGAGACGGAAGAAGAGCATGCGAGAACACTTAAGGATAGTTACGGAAAAGCTAAGAAAACCAACTATATGCCAAATTCAGCAAATGTGACTTACGGAAAAGAAGGTAGAGTTCTTGGGTCATGTAATGACTGCTAGAAGGAGTAGTTGTCGACCAAAGAAAGTGGAGGCGATGTTACACCGAGCAACCAAAGTCGATTACCCAGTTAGAAGTTTTCTTGGAATGGCGGGATATTACATTGGTTCATTGAAGGTTTTCATTAATTGCAAGACCTCTTACGCAGTTGTTGAAAAGGATAAAAGTTTGTATGGGCCTTGAGTGCGAGAAGAGTTTCAAGAATCGAAGAAGCGTCTAACCGGCACTGTCTTGGTGTTGCCGAATGTTAAGGACGGCTTTGATATATCTTGCGATGCTTGGCGTCGGGGACTTGGATGTGTTACGATGCGAGCGGCAAAGTAGTGGCTTATCGTCAAGGCGATTAAGGCCACATGAGCGAATTACCCAACTCACGACCTAGAGTTAGCATTTGTTGTAGTGCGCCCTTAAAATATGGCGCCACTATCTCATCGAAACCGATGTGAAATATATCTGACCACAAAAGTTTAAAGTATATATTCACTCAATCAGATCTTAACATGAGGCAAAGAAGATGGTTGGAGTTAATCAAGGATTATAACATCGGAATCCACTACCATCCGGGAAAAGCAAATGTGGTGGCTGATGCTTTGAGTCGGAAAAGCCACAGCCTAAATGTGGTGGTTGCGTAAAACCGAGGTTGATTTGTGTAAGGAGTTTCATAAGCTAAGATTGGAGGTCGTACCTAGAGGATATATGGCTACCATGGAAGTAAAGCCGACCCTAGAAGAACATATTAGGGAAGGTCAAAAGGATGATGATAAAATTCATAGGATCAAATCCAAGATGGACGAAGGCTTAGCCAAAGACTTTAGAGTAGATGAGCAGGGTACCTTGTGGATGAAAAATAGAATCTGCGTACCTCATAAACTTGAACTGAAGCAGTTGATACTTGAGGAAGCACACGATTCCAAGTACTCAATTCATCCAGGAAGTGCAAAAATGTACCAAGATCTCAAGGAAAGATTCTGGTGGCCAAACATGAAACGAGAAGTAGCCGAACACGTCGTATTGTGTGATATATGTCAAAGAGTAAAGGCAATGCATCAGAGACCAGCAGGACTTGTTGCAACCTCTGAAAGTACACGAGTGGAAGTGGGAGGAAATCGGTATGGATTTCATTACGGTTTACCGAACTTCGGCAAGGTTTTGATTCGATATGGGTTATAGTTGATCGCCTAACCAAAGTAGCCCATTTTATACCGGTGAAAACCACATACTCCGGAGATCACCTAGCTGAGCTATATATGGTCAGAATTGTGTGCTTGCATGGTGTACCAAAGAAGATAGTGTCGGATCGAGGTACTCAATTTACCTCAAGATTTTGGAATAAGTTGCATCTGACAATGGGCACCGTTTGAATTTGATCTGACATACCATCCATAGACAGATGGTCAGACTGAAAGAGTAAATCAGATACTCGAGGATATGTTAAGGGCTTGCGCTCTGTCATATGTCACTTCATGGGACAAATGTCTGCCATACGCAGAATTTAGCTATAACAACAATTACCAAGCCAGCCTAAAAATGTCTCCATTTGAAGCACTATATGGCCGTCCATGTCGAACACCGTTAAATTGGAATGAGACGGGTGAACGTCAAATATTTGGGCCCGACATTCTTATCGATGCTGAGAAAAAAATTGCCATGATTAGGAAAGGTGAAGACTGCACAATCAAGGCAAAAGAGTTCTGTGACAACCGGCGCTTGTGAGTTAAGCTTTGAGCGAGGATTATGTATATCTCGAGTCACACCGCTCAAAGGAGTCAAAGGTTTCACACCAAGGAAAACTTGCTCCAAGATCGTGGGTCCATTCAAGATCTTGAGCCGTAGAGGTGAAGTCGCATATCGGTTGGAGTTGCCCCAATCGTTGGCGGGAGTGCATGATGTGTTCCATGTATCTCAACTTAAGAAGTGCCTTGAGTGCCAGCAGGCGACACCCTCGAAGAGATAGAATTGCGGGAAGATCGACCTACAAGGAATACCCAATCAAGATCTTGGACACGGTGAGCGAAAACCGGGAATAAAACAATTCTCTTCTGCGAGTTCAATGGAGCAATCACTCAGAGAACGAAGCAACATGGGAGCGTGAAGAAGATCTGAAGAAGGAATTTCCCAACCTTCTCTTTAGCCAGCCCTGAATCTCGGGGATGAGATTCTGTTAAGGGGGGAGGTTTGTAACGTCCCAAAATTTACTTTCAATATATTTATGGCATTCTGAAATTATTAGAAATCTTCAGGAATGTATTTGGATTTTTTTGAAGTTAATTCGAACTTAAGCCGTTTTGAGTTAATCTTATAAAATAAAGATTGTGCGTGTCACGTGCACATAAAATTTAAAAATTTAGTTTAAAATAACGACATGGAAAAACAAGAATGTTCCTATCGAATATTTTCAAAAACTCGATATATAAATTAAGTTGTTGATTTTATAAACATCGCACAAGTGTACATTTCACTAAAAGAATTTTTGCGAAAATCTATACATCAAAAAATCTGAAACCAACCGCTAGGGTTCAAATATTCCTAGTAATTTAGAGTTTTTTCCAAGATTTTTAGAGGCCTTTTGCTAATTTATCTCAATCGTGTTTGACCCAGCCTTGCTTCAAATTCGGAAATTCAACCGACAGCACGTAATGAGTCATTCAATCTATCGCATGATTTGCTCCTCCCAGTAGTTTCTTACGCCTTTTCCTTTCCTTTCGATTACTACTCCTAATCACCTCTTAATCTTTCCTTTACTGCTGTTTTTCCTCCCCAGCGTTTTGGTGTGTTCCTCTTCACCCTCCACGTCTCCTGCCATTTCTCCGGCTTGGGCGCTTTGCTGGCGAACTCCGCTTGGTTGTCTCCTTTCACGCTCATCGATCTGCGCTGTTGCCGCTGATTGTCTCGATCTCGCCTCTTCCTACACCGACGATCTGCTTGGCTTCTTGTCCGCGCCGTCGGTACTCTCTCTTCTCCCTTGCGCGTGCTTTAACTTTGCCGTCGGATGATTCCGCTTTGTGTGTATTTGTGCATGTATATGTGTGTATGCTTGCGGATAAGTCGGGTTTGGATATATATGTTAGGCTTGTATATGTATATATTTTAGGTCGAATCATGAGCGCTTATACATGTTCTAGTACATAGTCTTGTATACATGGATATAATAGGAATGTACGCATGTATATATGTAAGTATATGTTAGGATTTGTCTTGTGTTTACATATATATGTTAGTATGTATACATATTTTTTAGGCGTTGATTCGATTTCTGCTTTGTCGCTGCGCCAGCGAGCAACTACGATCACGTCTTGGCACCGTCGCCGCCGTCGTCGTTGCTGCTGTCGCCACGTTCGCCGGTCCCGCGTGCTCGCCGACCGTCGGCACAGACCAACCTTGTATTTCTGCTGTCTCTCGCGTAGCAAAGATAGCCAGCCGAAAGCGCATGAAGTATACTCTTATATATGATGAATAGTACCTTGCATGCTTCCAGCGGTTTGTTATTTGTACATGAATCGTCCACAAATCGCGAAATTTGTCTTTTTCGCTACAAATTCGTTTTAGCTCCAATCTACATGAGACAAATTTTGTAAATGAGCAAAAATCAACACCTAGCTATGTTAATTTTACTGAAATTTTTCAAATAAATTTGTACTGTTAAAATATTCACGGAATGTCCAAACCTACGATTTTTGTAGCTCCTAAACTATACGTCCAAAAATTTCAAAATAAATTTTATAAACCTTAGAAAATGCTAATTTAATTATCTGGAAGTTTTCATAATGTTATGAATTAGATTGATTTGCGGGAGTTTCTGAATGTGTGTTTGTACGTTGTTTTGTGTATTCATTTGGTTCTTATCATTGCAGCGTAGGCGTCGAGTGTGTGAGGACGCGGATTTCAAGGATCAAGCTCGGACCAAGGCTTAGACCAAGACTCGCTGCTTTACGAAGGCAAGTTATGCTTTGACCATCTTGCTCCTAATGTTTTTAAATATTATGTTGATTTAAATTATGCATGCTAATTAAATTATAAAAGCTTTAAAATAATTTGGGTTTAGTTAAATCACCACTTGTTATCGATTCCTTGTTCACAGGTATTTGTATGCCATAAATTCATTGTCACCCTAAGATGGGAACTATTAAATTGGTCAATACTAGTCACCAGCGGAAATGGTTAGAACGAAGTAGGTATGCTTAGCCAAGCGATGCGCTTCATTGACAACTGTTTCAGGAGCGATGAAATATTGAATAATGAACTATGAAAAACATTTTGAGAATGTGACACGTGTGTTGATGTTATTGATGGCACACGGTGCGGTAACCAACCAGGGTGGTAAAATAATTTAGGCTGTGGCAAGTGGCAAGTGATTAATGGAGGGCGAGATGTGGCACATGGGAATGATGTTGTTGAATTTGGTTTTGTGAACTTTGGGTAGTTTTGCTACGGTCAACCTAAGGACTTAACCTTGCAAGCCTTTGAACTGGGCCTAACATACAACCACATGTCTGCTATGGGACAGGACCTAGTTGAGTATGATTCGAAGTCTTAGCATGTGAGACCTCGGGTGGGTTTTGTAGTTGTGGATATGGAAAGAAGGGTGTAGTGTTTACGGATCGGTCTTACATCTCTTCAACGGTATCGTTAGCCTGTATTTCCGCTCCGCAAAAGGAAGGGACAGTGGGGACTATCTGGGAGAATGCGCATGCGAGGATAGAAGTTTGAGAAAGATTTTGTTATGGTTACTACTTTGTGTGGTGTTTAACTATCTCGTGTGGGTAAAGTGTATAACCTCTGCGAGTGTACAAACTATTCGAATAGCCGTGTCCACGGTATTGGACATTGCTCGGGAATTACAGTCAAGGGTTAGACTTTGTTAAAAATGTGGTTGGGTTAAAAGAAGAAGTTGATGGAAATGCGGATTAGGATGTGGAAATGCTTTTACATAACTTCTGGAAAAGTTATTGTTAATTCTACTTGTTTTTTTTACTGCTTTTGAATCTACCTATGTACTTGTTAAATGTTGTTTATCACAAATTAACCTTTAAGCCATTCTATTGGAATAAGCCTGGCATGTAGCATATTAGGATGCATTACATGCATGGCTTGTTGAGTACCAATGTACTCACCCCTCCATAATCACAATATCGGAAGATGAAGAAGCTGCAAGCATATGAGGAGAAGAACGATGACCGGCTAACTAAGGGAAGGCCGATCGGTTACTGTGGCAAGCGAGGCGCCACGAATAATTTTATAATTCATTGCTATTATTTATTTACTCGAACTCAGCCTGCGTGGCTTAATATTGTAAGGTGACCATAAGGTCTTAACGATTTAATTTGAATTAAATACATTATCATTATTTTTTCCGCTGTGTATGTGTGATGGTATTCATCTGTGTTGTATCTGTGAGCACCAGCGTGATCCTGGACTGGTGTATCACACAAAGTGTTCGGAATTCAAATTCCGGGTGCGACTGAGCAGCAGCGCCCTGCCGCCCGGTCGTCGGCCGCTCCGCCAACAGACTCCTTACCCGCGGGCGCGTACCCCATCACCATCCCTTCCACCTCGCCAGGGGGACGTGGCACGAGGGCACACCCTCCGGCAGCAGAGCAACAACGACGCCCGCTCAAGCAGCAACGCTTCCGGAGGCCTTTCCCCGGACATTCCACCAAGGGGCAAAAAGGTCCGCGGCCGCCCGCGCCACCATCCCAACGACGCCCCTGTTGACAATCGTGGCCGGCACGGGGTGCACCGATGACTCGAGTTCCCCTTACCGGCGGACGGCGACCCGGACGCCAGCAGTGGTGACAACGGTCTCCTGGCTTACGGCTGCCCAGCGTACACGGACGACCTCCGTCGAGTGCGCTGGTCGGCCAGGTTCAAGCCGGCGATAATGGAGTGGTTCGACGGGACCAAGAACCCCGCGGAATTTCTCTCCATATACTCCACCGCCATCTTGGCGGCGGCGAACGAGGCGCAATGGCCAACTATCTCCCCACCGTCTGGGCGGGCGCCCCACGGCTCTTCAACCAAGCGCTGGCGCCTTTCGGTCATGGCGCTAACCCAGCGCCCTCCACTCCAACTTCGAGGCGCTCTGGCGGCCGGACGAAAGGACTGGACCGAGTCATCCGAGGAAAGGCGAGCCCCTCACGAGACCGTCGCGTTGGTTCACCGCGCCGCGGAACTCGATCCCCAACGTCTCCGATGAGACTGTCATCAAGGCCTTCAAGTTTGGTGTCCACGACAGACGCCTCACGGTGGACCTCAAGATTGCTACAAAGCTCACCGTCAACAAGCTGTTCCGCATGGCGGAGCGATATGCAAACGCGGACGATCCGTCCGCTGGAAGCACGACTATGACCGAGGCAAGCTCGGCCTCGCCTTTGGTGAGGCAGGACCCTCTGGCGCCAAGGAAGGAGGTCTAGCCCCACACGACAAGAAGCGAGGGAAAGACCGCGATGCTGGAGGCGGCCAGCTCCACGTCGTCGCCATAATCGGCGCGAGGCGAAGGGTGGAAGCCGCGCCCGCGAGGGCCTCGGCCCGTGAGAATCGCCACGACCTCGGCAAACCTGCGCGGGCCCGGCGGGCGGTCGGGCAGACCCCTCGGTGGCCCCCACCACAGGCGGCGAGGAATAGCCCCGTCTCGACGCCGACCAATTTTGCCCATTCCATCAGATCTACGGCCACGACCTGCGAAGTTGCAAGGTGTGGCTGATGAAGCTGGACGTCTTTTATAGAGGGCACAGAGAAATGCCCACGCTCCTGAGGGGCGGCGAGCGGCCCGACAGGAACGATGCCGGCAAGGACCAAGTAGGCCCTGACCTGGAATTCCAGCAAGGCGACCGCCGTGTGGATGTCATCTTAGGTGGTTCTTCGGCGTATCAGTCCCGGCGCGAGCTGAAGGACGCTGCGTGCACCGTGTACCAAGCCACCGCCGAAAAGCCTGCCGACCAACCCTGCAGGTGGGATGCTGTTCCAATCACCTTATCTCGGGATGATGCTCCCCCGAGGATAACTTCAAGACCGCCCTGGTCGTTGCCCCGACCATAAGCAACACCGTCGTCGGTCGAGTCATGGTCGACGGGGGAAGCTCGCTCAACCTACTCTTGGCGAGCGCTCTGGACCGAATGCAGATACCCCGGGTGAAAATCAAGAATATAGCGGTCCCTTTCTTCGGCATCGTACCGGGGAGCTCTAGCACCCCGCTCGGGCAGGTGCTTTTGCCCGTCACCTTTGGTGACTCGGCGAATCCCCGCACCGAGCTGATCACCTTCGATGTCGTGGATGGCGACCTCCCCTACAACGCCATCCTCGGGAGGCCGGCCCTAATCAAATTCATGGCCGTGATCACTATGAGCACCACTGCATGAAGCTCCCGGGGCCCGGCGGTGTCATAATGGTCCGTGGCGACCTCAAGGCAGCGCACGGCTGCGAGGAAAAGGCATTGGCGCTCGCCGGCGTTTGCCTCAGCAGGGTCCCGAGGTGACCCCGAAAAGCGCCCGCCGAAAGGCAGCTATCCAGCCCGGTGGCCCCACCAAGACCATGCAACTCGAAGAGGGGAGTTCGGGCAAGTGCGCCTGCATTTCCGCTCAGCTCGACCCGAAATAGGAAGACGAGCTCGACACCTTCCTCCGAGATAACAAGAGTATTTTTGCATGGGAACCCGCGGACATGCCGGGGGTCCCACGGGAGGTGGTCGAGCACAAACTACAAACAAAGTTTGGCTGCAAGCCCGTGCGCCAGAAACTGCGGCGCTTCTCCCTTGAGAAAGCAACAATCATCAGGGAGCACCTCGATAAGCTCCTAAAGGTCAGCTTCATTCACGAGGTCAACTACTCCGAATGGCTGGCCACCCCTGTAATTTTACAAAAGAAAGGCGGGAAATGGAGAATGTGCGTCGATCACACGGGTTTAAACGCCGCGTGTCCCAAAGTCAACCTCCCTCTTCCACGCATAGATCAGATTGTGGACTCCACTGCCAACGCCCAGATGTTGAGTTTTCTCGACGCCTACTCTGGCTACCACTAGATCAAGCTCGCCGTAGTAGACGAGGACAAGACCGTCTTCATCACGCCATTTGGAAAGTTCTGCTACGCGACCATGTCGTTCGGTCTCCGTAACGCGGGCGCAACGTTCCAGCGGCTGATGGTCAAGACCTTCGGCCCGCAGATCGGCTGGAACCTCGAGGTCAACGTTGACGACATCATCGTCAAGAGCTCCTCCGAGGTCGATCATGTCAGCGACCTGGCCGAGACCTTCGCCAGCCAGAACAAGTTCGGCATCAAGCTTAACCCCGAGAAGTGCGTCTTCAGCACGACCTCCGGGAAGGTGCGCGCCTACATGATCGGGGGCTCGGGCGTTGGCCCGAACCCGGAGAAGATCGAAGCGATCGGCGGATAGCGCCCGACCGGTGAAGCAAGTCAGTCTCGCCCGGTCGCGCCGTCGCCCTCGGCCGCTTCATCTCCGGCTCGGTGGCGAGGCTGCCCTTCTTGAGTTCTGCGGGCATGGGGGCTTGGTGGACCCGAAGCCAGCGATCCTTCGGCGAGCTCAAGGCATACCTTTCAAGCCCACCTTTGCTAACGACTCATGGCGGGGCGAAGTCTTTGTTGCTCTACCTCGCGCGCAACGGGCGGTAGTTAAGCGTGATCTGGTAGCCGAGCGGGCCGGGCGATAGCAGCCAATCTACTACGTCAGTGAGGTGCTTCATGGGCCAAAAGAGCGCTACCTTATGGTCCAAAAGTTCCTCTATGCCCTCTTCATGGCCTCGCGCAAGCTTCGGCACTACTTCCAAGCGCATGCGGTGGTTATCCCGAGTAGGCTCCGCTCAAATCATAGGAACCGGAGGCGAGTCGCATCGCCAAATGGGCTCTGGTGGCCTAGTTCGACCTTTAGCCGTAGCCGTCTTGCCATCAAATCGCGGTAGTCGACTTCATGGTTGAGCAAGCGGCCAGGCACGCCACCAGAGCCGAGTCGAGTCGAAGAGCCTTGGACCATATTTTTCGACGGGTCGAGGTCGTTTGAGTGCTCGGGGGTTGGCGTTCTCATCGTCACCCCTCAGGGCGACCACCTAAAGTACGTGGTCCTCTTTGGTTTCCCCGCGACCAACAACGCGGCAGAATATGAGGCCCTCTTGGCTGGCCTACGAGCTTGCATGTCCCTAGGCATCCGTCGTCTGATTGTTAAAGGGGACTCCCAGCTCGTCGTCAACCAATACAACAAAGACTATCAATGCTCAGACCCGCTAATGGCCAGATACCTCGCCGAGGTGCGCAAGATGGAAAGATGGTTTCAAAACCTGAAGATCCAGCACGTGCCAAGGAAGGACAACTCCACCGCCGACCTCCTGGCCAGGCTCGGATCGTCCGGTGATGTGCTCCCACCGGACGTCATCCTTGAGACCTTGGCCGCACCATTCATCGCCGACAAGGAAGACCCAGTGGCCCTCCTCGAAAATGTTCCGTCGTGGATGGACCCGATCGCCAAGTTCCTCGACCGAGGGGAGCTCCCCACTACCCCGACCGAGAGGAGCAGGATCAGGCGCCGCTCAAGCTCGTACAAGCTTGTCGGCGGACAACTTTACCGTCGAGGGGCCTTGGGCATTTTGACAAAATGCATCACTCCTAAGGAGAGTAAGTACTCGCTCAATGACATACATTCTAGTCTATGCAGCGCTCACTCTTCTTTCAGGACAATGGTCGGGAAGGCATTCCGGATGGGATTTTACTGGCCGACAGCGCTCGGGGACACTCAAAACATCGTCCGCACTTGCCAGGCCTGCCAATTCCATGCCCGAAAGGCCCGACAACCGGCCTACGCCTTGCAGACCATCCCCCTCTCCTGGCCATTCTCGACGTGGGGCCTCGACATCCTCAGCCCCTTCCCGAGGTAGGTTGGAGGGAAGAAATTCCTGTTCGTCGCCATCGACACCTTCTCGATGTGGATCGAGGCCGAGCCGGTCTCCGCCATCACTGCCAAAGCCACGGTAAGGTACTTCCGTTCCTTCGTGAATCACAGTCGGAGTCCCTAGCGGGATCATCAGCGACAATGGGGCGAGATTCACGGTATTGTTCCAAGAGTTCTGCGCAGACATGGGGACCAAGGTCTCCTATGCCTCGGTGAGTCATCCTCAGAGCAAAGGGGCAGTCGAGCGCGCCAATGGACAGCTCGTCCAAGGTGTCAAGAAACGAGTTTTTGCTGAGCTCGGTCAGCACGGCCGGGCCTGGGTGGACGAGCTTCCCACCGTCCTTTGGTCCGTCCGCACCTCTCCAAGCTGGGCAATGGGGGCGAGCCCCTTCCAAGTCGTCTTCGGGGCCGAGGCCGTCCTACCACCGGAGGTCATGCTCGGCTCCATCAGGGCAAGCTTAGTCGACCAGGTCGACCTCGAGCGTGAGCGGTCCCTTGACCTCGCCCTAGAGGAGGAGGTAAGGTGCCGCGCACTGCTACGCTCGGCGCGCTACCTGCAAGATCTCCGCAGGCACGTCGCCCGAGCGATACGACCTAGGGGCCTCCACGTCGGGGACCTGGTCTTAAGGCAAATCCTAGACTGGTCCAACGCTAACAAGCTGTCCCCGCTGTGGGAAGGCCCCTATAGGATTGTCTCAGCGAGTCGTGTGGGAGCTTACCGTCTAGCAACCCCCGATGGCAGGGAGCTCACTAACTCGTGGAATGTAGACCAACTCCGGAGGTTTTATGCCTAATGCTCCCCCTCCTTTTGTTTTGGGATGAGATGTTTTTCTTTGTTGTTGTGCTTATCTCTTGTATCTCGAGCAAATGCGACTCGGGCCGTGCCCCGGACACCTACCTCCGGGGGTCGAATACGCGGTAAGCCGATCCTCATCGCAGTAAGCCGGCTATCCCTCCCTTCGTCGCGGGTTCTGTCCTGGCTGCCACGCCCAGGGGCTCGCCGACCTTGAGATACTCAAGTTTCGGTCCTCAGGCCCCTCGCTCAAGCTAGCACGACAGTCCCGTGGTCCACCTCCGGGGGTCAAAAATGTGGTAAGACGATCCTCATCGCAGCAAGCCGACATCCCCTCGTAGCAGGGCCCGGGCCCAAGACCGTCATCAGTAAGGGCTTCGAGCTAAGGGATCTCGGCCTGGTTTTTCCTCATGACAAAATTGCGCTGCTTTATCATCTCTTACTTCTTCCTCTTATGCTTTTTCCTGTCTCGAGCGAATGTGTCTGAGGGTTGTACTGCGAGGGATCGCCTCCATGGGACACAATGCGCAGTAAGCCGATTCTCATCGCAGTAAGTCGATCTCCCCCTATAGCAAAGTCCATCTTGTCGTTTGTGCCCGAGCGCTTCCTCGACCTCGAGATGCGGGAGTCTCGGCCCGTGCAACCCTCGCTCGAGCTGGGATCTCGGCCTCGTAACTCACCTACGGGGGATGAAATACGAAGTAAGTCGATTCTCATCGTAGTAAGCCGACCATTCCCCCCGTCGTAGGGATCGAGCCCGATGTCGTCCTCGCATCGGGGGTGTCCAGGTCTTCAAATCTTATGTCGTCATACTTCGAACCAGCCCAGGTCTGGCCTCATGACGAAAATTCTCCTTCGTTTCTGATACTAACCTCTTTTGGCCTCTCGAGGGACGTGACGTCAGGTCACGGTCCCAAGTTGCAGGTCTCTCCGCCGAAGATCAAGCTGTTCGAAGACCTCAGGCCCGGGGCTCCTTCTGCTTTTCTTTCGGCTGAAAGTTCTTTTTTTTCCATAGAACGTCTCGAGTGGCGTGACCTCGCGGCGTGACCATAAGGGCAAGCATAAGATCACGCAGTGAGCTCCCCCTTGTGACGTCCATGCGTGTTCTGTTTGACAGTGCCGAGGGTCGCGTTCTCTAGGTTCGCCTCGGGGATGACCGGGCACGATCGACGACATCGGGCTCGGAGTGCTAATAAAGCGTCGTTATCAGGATAAGCTGGCCATTCCCCCCGTGCTGCCAACCATTGAATGTTCTCAGGGGGCGCCCCGAGCCTGATGCATTCTCGGGCTCGGAGGTCATAGTTTCTAAATTCACCGTCGGGGATGACCTCGATCGCGATAAGCCGGCAGTCGCAATAAGCCGACCTTTCCCCCATGGCCAAGTGGCTAGGTTCGAATTTCTAAAGCGCCTTACGAGGATCCGTCCACGAGCTTGGCGTGTCAAGCTTGTCGGTGGATCGAGGCCTAAACACAGTCTAAGCTGATGTACTTAGGGCGACCAGTTCGAGTTGTGCCCAAAGCCTGATGCATTTCCAGGTTCGGCCTCGGTTAAGCACCCGAGCACAGCGCATTCCAGAGCTCGGTCGCGGTTTCTAAAATGGGGATGACCTCAGTCGCGATAAGCCAGCAGTCGTAATAAGCCGACCTTTCCCACATGCGATCAGTGGCGAGGTAGCGATCAGTTGTGCCAAAGCGATGCATTTCGAGTTCGGCCTCGGTTAAGCACCCCGAGCTTGACGCATTCCCGGGCTCGGAGGTCGCAGTTTCTAAAACAGGGATGACCTCGGTTACAATAAGCCGACAGTCGCAATAAGCCGACCTTTCCCCCATCGCCAAGTAGCCAGCTCGGCCTAAAAGGCACAGGTAAGGTCTGTCCCCTTGTCCATTGATACTTGCACCTCGAGTAATATGATCTCGCGGCGTGACCATAAGGACCACCTCCTGGAGGTCGAGGCTATTGATGTAGGCGATACTCGCCGCCACAGCTCCCTCCGTCGTGGAGTGCGGACGGAGGTCACATGAGCGACTCTCGAACCTCGGGCGCTGTGTGCATGCATGCATTTTGTTTTGCGGCGCTAGAATTCGCGTTCTCTAGGTTCGCCTTAGGGGCGCTTGGGCGATGCATTCCGAGCTCGGATGCGCGATGAAGGCGATGTTCGCCGGAATAAGCCAGCTATTCCCCCGTGCTGCCAACCATTGAACGTCCTCAGAGGGCGTCCCGAGCTTGATGCATTCCCGGGCTCGGAGGTCGTAGTTTCTAAATTCACCACCAGGGATGACTCCGGTCGCGATAAGCTGGCAGTCGTAATAAGCCGACCTTTTTCCTGTGGCCAGGTTCGAATTTCTAAACCGCCCTCTGAGGGGGCCCCCGAGCTCGAAGCATTTTCGAGCTCGCCGGGCTGGACCCGAGGCCTAAACCTGGTCCAAGCTTGATGTGTTTCCAGGCTGGCCAGTCCGAGTTGTGCCCAAAGCCTGAGTGTTTCAGGCTCGGCCTCGGTTAAATCCGACATCGAGTATCCTCGGACTCGGTCAAATTAATCCGGATGGTTCAAAGTTGAGATTAACGACTCACCCAGCAAACACCTCCGGCTGTTCTGCTCTACATGTCGTGATCCGACGTCGCTCGGACTCCTCTATGAAGCAGGCTAAGCAAGTCTTCGAAGATGACAAAGGGCAAAATAGAAACAAGCTAAGTCTTCTAAAAAAGACAACTTTATATAAGTCATGGCAATATATTACATTGTATTTGCAAGGGGCGCGAACATTTCGCCCCCTATCTATGTCTTAACCTATTTATCTAATCTACAGGCATATCAAGGCAAGTTATTCTGCTCGAGTCGGAACCCTTCTCCTTGGCCTGACACCTCAGCCTCGGCTTGAGCGACTCGATCGCGGTTGCTCTGGAGCTGAGCCAAGGCGCCCTTCCCCGCCTGGGTCACCCGGGCAAACTTCTCCTCGAGCCCGGAGACCTTCGCCTCGGATCAGCGGCCATCGCGCCCGCCTCGGCCGCTCGCGCCTCAGCTTCAGCGGCCCTCTCTCCGACAGAGGTCGCCGCCTCAGCCTTGGTGGCCCTCTTCTCCAGCTCGACCGTCGTCTCCTCGAGCTCAGTCGCCTTTGCCTCGGTGTCGGTCGCCTTGGCCTTGAGCTCGGCCACCTCGGCCTCGAGCTCGGCGGAGGCCTTCCCCGGGGCGGCGGAGAGCTTTTCGAGCCGCGCATGAAGGCGGCCGCCTCCTCGCGTGCGGTCTCCGCCTCTGCGCGCGCGGCCGGCAGGTCTGTCAAGCGGATGTGGAGGCCCTCCACCTCCTTCCGCGCGACCGCAAAGTCATCAAGCGCGGAGACATCAAGCACGATCTCATAGCTCTCCTCACAGGCCATAAAAGAGACCTCAAGGCGCTCCCGGAGCTCCTGCGCCTCTTGCCGCGCGGCCTCCACCCTCGAGCGAGCTCCAAAGAGCTCGAGCTCGTGGCGCTGGATCGTCGCCGACGCGCTCGTGCGGTTCTCGTCGATAACCGCCTGTACCTTTTCCCGGACGCGGGCGAGGGCCTCCTTCGCCTTCTTCCTCTCCTCCTCAAGGCCCTTTGAGAGGGTTGCGGCGTGGAGGTCACTCTCAATGTTTAGCTCCCGCTAGACCTCCCGATCTCCGCACTCCCGGTCGGCCTCGACGGCCCGTGCGACCTCGAGGGCTTGGGCTTCTTTCAGCCACTCAACTTCCTCTCGCCGGAGCGTCGCATCGGCCTCGACTCGGCGGTGTCCCTCTGGTTGGCCTCGATCACGTCCCAGAGGGCCCGAAAGCTAAGCACATGCCCGCGCATGACCCCATACCCTCGGGAGATCATGCGCAAGCCCTGCAAAAACAAGGGGAATATCACCACGGTTGCAAGAGAAAAGAAAAGGAAAAGAAAGAAGGACGAGTTCAGGGCGAGCATGCCTACCGCCGCCAGCCGGTCCTCCAGCACCTGCAGATCGATGGCGCCATCGGGTCCTCGGGGCAGGTCCGTGGGTGCCCCCTCTTCTGCGGACCCCATCGCCGCTGTTGTGCTGGCGTCCTCAGACGTCCTGGCTCGGTTCACGTCAGCCGAGATGGTGGCGGCCGGGCTCGCCCATCCCGCGATGATCACCTGACCAGGCTCACCCTCAATCGCCACGCCAGAACCCCCAAGGCTGGCGTCCAGCTCGGGGGCTCCTTCTTCGCCTTACATCGGCGCGCGCGATCGCGCCGTCCTCGGCCGGCGCGCCCTCGGCCACGCCGCCGCCAGCCCGCGCTCCCTCGACCGCGTTGCGCGGCCGTGCCACCCTCGGCCCGCGCCGCGCGATCACGCCCTTCTCGACCGCGCCGCCCTCGACCACGCCCGCCACAGGGCGCTCCCTCGACGCGCCGCCTCGGCCGCGCCCTCCTCGGCCGAGTCGTCCTCGGAGCCGTGGTGGCGAGGACTCGGCTGCGCCTGAGCGCGTACCCGGCAGAAAATCGTCCTCGTCCTCCTCCTCGGCCTCGCCCTGGACCACATGAAAGGTCAGTGCCCCTCGGACCCTTGGACGCCGCGGCGGAATAGAACGACGGGAAGCGAAAGAAGACCGCACCTAATGCGACATCCCCACGGTGGCTGCGGGGAGACTTCTCCCCCTGGTGCTAGTGCTAGAGGACGTTGCTCCGGCCGCGCATCCGAGGCCCACGTGGTGACTGCCGCCTCTTGTTGCTGGTAGAAAAAAAAAGACCAGTAAAGGAAAGACCGAAAGGAAGCATCAAAGAAGCGACCTCGGGCTCGAGTGCTCCCGAGCTCGGGGCATTCAACTTACCACGGCCCGATCGCCCCACTCGACGTGGAGCTTCTTGGCGACCGGCTTCGGGGCATCTGGGGCCGGCCTCTTGCCCCGCTTCTTGCCCTTACTTAGCCCGGGTAGCGGTAGCATTTTCCTGGCCGTGTCCTAGAGCTCCTTGGTCTCCTGCACAAAGCTCGTCACGATTAGCACCCGGGCCCGAGCCCTCGGGGCAAAATTAAGGCGAGAGGCACTACCTCGCTGCTCCACCCCAAGATGTTCTTGGGGACATCGCCGTCGAGGTCGTAGGCGGTGGTGGCCTTCCCGAAGATCTCTTGCATCCACGAGGCAATCTAGGCCACCTTCGGTGCTGCGAGGGGTCGAAAGAAAACCGTTAAAAGCAAGAAATCTTTGATCAGGCATGGAGGGGCTCGAGGCCGAGCTACGCTTACCTTCGGGACCTTCCCGGGTGACGTCATGCTTCCCGGTGGTCTCGAAAAGGGAGTCGACCTCTTTGAAGAGAAACACCGGTTTAGCCGATCGTGGCTTGTGCTGCCCCTCAACTTCTGTGCGTCGCCTTGAGATGTGGATGAGGCGACCGCCGCTGGTCGACCGTCGAGTCCTCGGGCTCCAAGGGTCTCCGCTTGCCGTCCAGTGGCACCATGGTGGCGAGGTCGCTCCCTAGCCCTTCTTCAAGTAGAACCATTTCTCGACCACGGCCCGAGGCAAGTCCGGTCGGGATCTAGAAAAAGAAGCAAAGTCCACTGCACAGCGAAAATAGAGGCACCCGGCAGCGGGGTCGCTGCGGTGCGGGACAAGGAAAAGAAGCAAAAAACAACGAGGGGGTGGGAAGGATGCCTAGAAACCCCTCGCAAAGATGAGCAAAGATGGCGAAGTGGAGGAGAGAATTGGGTACCAGGTTCACGAGCTCGATCTCGCACTGCGCAAGGACCGCAACCAAGAAATCTCTCTCTGGGGTTCGTAGCCCGAAGAGCATGTACTGTTCCGTGCTGACGACCTCGTCATCTCGAGGCTGTGACACGTTCTCCCCGACCGGAAGTCGCCAGGTGAACAGGTCTAGCAGCCCCAGGGTCTTCATGTCCTTCATGCGGTCCACAGTGAGGGTGCTCTTCCCGAACTTCGCCATGGAGCCGAAGGGGTGGAATCAGAGAAGAAAGGCAGACGCGACGGCGCAAAGGAGTAGGAAGAAAGGGGCTGAGAGAGTGAGCGATGGGGAAGAAATGCTTCAGAGGATCACGGTGCGGTTTGAAAAGCGCCTCATTGCGACGTATTATTATCGCATCAAAGCCAGCGCCCTCGGCCCGAGGCGATAGCAGAACATCGTGGCTTTTCAAAATCCTTATGCAGGTCGCGTCCTTCAACACCCGCTAAGCCAGAACTATCTCGACTTCTCCTTGCGTGGCCGAGTGGTAGAAAGCTTCGGGCGTCCCGAGCGCCATCAAGCACATTCGAGCAGGCCCGAAGCTCGAGCATCTCCAAGAACGACCACGACGAAAACACAAGCAGAAAAGGCCTCCATCGGGTCTTGAAAGGAGCTCAGGAATTCCCGAGCTCGACCAAGGTGACGATCCCTCCTCAAAAGAAAAAAAGAGAGACTTCAGACTCAAGAACGCATAGAGTCTCAGACCTTTTCTTGAGCCTTGGGGGCTGGTTGTCGGGGATCGGTCATCCTGACACATGTTCGGGCCCCAGGGGGCTTAGACAGCTTTCCACTGAGCTCGAGGACCATTCCCGGGCTGGCGGAGGTATCCACGAGCTCGGGGTGTTCGAGGCTCGGGCGAAACTCCTCGGTCAAGGCTGGCCCATTAAGCCTCGTCGACATCGGCACCTTCGGTCTGACCTCCAGCATAGTATTCCTTTTTTCTGGCGTGACCTCTCTCCCCTGCGTGGGAATTGGGGCCACCAACTCCTGTCAGACCCCCTGCGTGGGAACTAGGGTCAACTACCCCTGTTAGATCCCCTGCGTGGGAACTAGGGTCAACCACCCCTGTCAGATCCCCTGCGTGGGAACTAGGGCCCAACAACTCCTGTCTAAATCCCCTGCGTGGGAACTAGGGTCAACTGCTCCCGTCAGGCTCGCAGGCATCACCTGATGTCAGCGCTCGAGACCAACGACTAGGGGTCTATAAAGCGCCGGGCTACCCCAACCTGAAGGGAAAGGGAGGCAAAACAAAACAACGACACAGAAAAGCACAAGAAGGCAACACCAAGACACGACAACAATACATCAAGAACCTCGGAACACACTCATACACTCTACCACCTCACCGAGCTCTCCTCGGTCACCACTCCTGAGTGGCCCCGAGGTCGAGCTCCCTGTTCTTCCTCCCCGAGGAGCTTTTAGTCACCTTTAAGCCTCTGAGGCAAGGCAGGAGTAGAGCTATTACGACTTGGGGGCTCGAACCGATTATAACGCCGTGTCCCCTGTTCACTGTCCTTCTCCTCCGTGGCGTGCATCGAGCACTACCTCAATGCAGGCCGAGCATGACTTTGGGCCTTGCCCCTTTGCACGATCCTTCCCCCCTTATTTGCGGTTGACGGTCCCGATCGTCGACAACTTTGTTTCCTTGCTTGATTTGGAAGTGAAAGAGTGGAAGCTATCCCAACCTGAATTAGGATCTCTTAGGTCTTCTTGTTGAGTTGATAGCTAAAGTTGTTGTGTTGTCTGTGCTGCACTGGGGAGAAGGAGAGCAAAATTGTGTGCCTTTGCCCTTTGGGATATGCTCTTACATAAGACTTTTTGCCCATCATTCCATGTACCGCTAATCTGTTGATGTTTCCTTATCAGATGAGCAGCTGTGGGGTTCTAATGCCTATGGCTATCATTCTTGTGTCACATCAACCTATAGATATATGGGTAAATTTCTTTCTTACGCAGTAGTGTTCTTATCCAATATGTGATAGTTCCTTTTCCGTTTACTAAGATAAATGTTCTGGGTTTCTGCAACTTAGAAAGTACTAGCTGCTATTGATATAGAGTTAGAATTTAGTGGAATTTTTTCCCGTTTGTTCAGACATTAGTTCCAAATATATGCTTTGCATTCCTAATTTCTCCTTTCATTTAACGACCTTTGATCTCTCTGTAAGATAGTAAATGGGCTTTTAAGTACATTGTTTTACTTATGGTAATAGGAATATGTGCTTTATTTGCAATAGGATTCACAAAACAATAATAAAAGTATAGCTTATTCTTGCTGTGGTTTCTTAGGGTTGAATTCACTAATTCGGTAATCCCCTATCGATATGTCTATATATGTCCTCTAATGTACAAACAAGAAATGCTGCTCATGCAAATTCAGTGCACATAATTGAAGTACATACATGTATATGTGGTAATGTTTTCCTCAATATGACTCAGCTGTTTACAGTCCTAATACCATATTTTGGATTGCCAGCTCCAAGAGAATCAGACCGCTATATGACTGTTAGAAGTAATGGAGGACTCATCAAATGCTTACTGCAATAGTTTAATGACACCAAAACTCAGAATTTAGCTTCTTGTTTATCTAACTTACATGTAGACACTTTTGCATTGATAATTATATAGCTGCTCATATAATAGTTTGATGTATTTATCCTTCTGTTCTTCTGAATATTCAGCGCTACTTTTATAGAAGTTTATCCTTGCAAAAAACAACTTATGCTATCTGGTTACTTCTTTCTTAACTGTGTACAATGCACTGGACCTGTTTTTCAAATAAGTGATTAGAATGCTTTCTTTTATTTCCTTTATTCCGGTGTGTTATTTCTAGTTACTCAGAGCTACTAATCTAGAATCTCAGTCAACATATGGATATTTGGTTAGCCAATAAGATTTAGCCTAAAGAATTTCCTTTGGGAAAGATATTTAGCTACAGAATTACACGATCATTTTTCACCTTTCAACGATGTTGCGCGTTCGCACCCGAGGCACTCCATGGACCATTGCCCTTGCGCAGCATAGCACCGCTCATCCACAGTCGATGTCATCGGCTTCTACCCCGCTTTGCCTCACTTGTGCCGCCTGGCTTGGGCCCTCACACCGCCCCCATCAAAACTTCACAGAGCTACAACTATATTTAGTCACCACTTTCTCTTTTTTTACCTTCCCTATTCTTCATTGATTCAGTTAATTCCTTAATCATCTCTAGATATGTGGGAATCTAGTTGCGTTTTACCTTAATTGCTCACGCTTAGATCATGAACTAAATCATCCAGCGGCACTCACTACATGAGCTCATAGAACATGTAACCCGCCTGTTGTCCAAGTCAACCACTTAATTTA